>CABHPQ010149378.1:0-24253 GCA_902168405.1 Peromyscus aztecus | reverse complement strand
ACTCCAAGCACAGCCAGCAGCATCTGAAATCATAATGATAATTAAATAGCATGGTTAATGTAATAATTATCTGTTTTACTGATGCAAGGAGCAAATTGACCCTATGATGGTCACCAGTGTTGCCCCCCTGGGATGCAGGGAACACAGGGGACATCCACAACCATGCATTTCTTCAGCAGGAAGCTGTGACCCCGCTAGTGAGGTGTGGATGAGGTGGTGATGACCACACCTGGCAGCAGAGCATCTCCAGAGGACCAGGGCTGAGGAGCCTTCTCACAGAGCGGCTCTGTGCAGCTGGCGCAGCAGAGGGAGCCTGGACTCCAATGGAGGAGGCCGGGAGCTCAGGTCTCTGCTGCATTCGGAGAAGCCCGGGCTGCAGCCGCTGTATGAAGTTCCCAGCACACATTCAGCCGCCACTCTGCACCGTCAATTGTGGGTGAGCCAGGACAACAAGGGGAGAGATCCCATTTTGCTTTCTCGGAGAAAGGGCTGAGAAATGAGCCGCCCAAGGAATCTGGCAAGGAGAAGAGTGAAAGGCAGATTCCTGCCAGCAGCTAAGTTGTAAAATTGCTTTGGAGGCTACCCAGGGAGCGTGATAGAATTGATAAGAGCAGCGCAAGCCGGGTTTCTGAGCAAAGGCATGCCCAGCTGCACTTGAGTCGGGGCGCAGGAACGCTGCCTGCCGGTGCCTCCTGCAACTATCTGTGGCTGAATAAAAGGAAAAGAACCTAGAAACACAATTGCAAGGGATATTCCTGAAAGGAAAACACATCCACCCCCCTAAAGGAGGGGAGCAACAACCCAGCTGGCCTGAGCATTTTTAAAAGGAGAATCCCTCAGGTATGTTTTCTTTACCTCCCGCTGAACTGCCTCATCTGCATGAGATTCAGCCTGTGCCTTTTTTTCCATGGTTCTTTCTCTCTGCACTTTGAATCACAACCGCGGGGTTCTCTCAATGTAGAAGATGCCCCCATAAAAGCTTGCTCTTCTAGGTTCACAATCAGCATAATTTATTGGGGGGATCATGGTCTTCTCGAGCCTTACTTTATTTTGAATACAACGTGATAACTGTTTGCTTACTTTGCAGTCAACTTTCAGGGGGATTACTGCATAAGAGCAAACAAGGTTGGGATAAATGTTGGGGTTCTCCTTAGTCCCTGGAGGTTTGGCGATGGGTGAAAATGAAAGTCAAACAGAGATGAAAAGTTGAGAGCTTCTAGGAAAGGGTTAAAAGCCAAGCCTGGTGCGGTGTCACCTAAGTGTGTGCTGCTGAGCCTCAGGTCTGGGGCCAGTTGAGCTTTGGGATGGTTCTGCCTACCCAAGGCTGGACGGGTCCCTTGGGTGACGATCTCAAGGATTTACTATCAAGAGGCAAGACTGCTTGGTTCTGTTTTACAACTCTTTTATGGTACTGAAGGAGGCAGTCTTAAAAAAAAAAATCCCAAGACCCAGCTGCCTGAGTAGAACCAACTTCTGCAATTACGTCATCAACATACTTGTATAATAAGGAGAAAGACCCAGCAACGATCACACCTAGGTGATGTGACAAAGCTCAAATTCATCCTTCCTGTGAGGGTTTTAGAGAACAACATGAAAGAGGTGGGTGGAAAATGTGCAGAAATGAGTTTTCAAAAACCTTCTGTGTTTTGGAGTTCGCAAATGAATGTTCCTAAGGAAAGGATTTTGCTATTTTGGGCTCTTCAATACTTTCACAAAAGTGGCTGAAACTGACAACAAATTGTATGTATGCACGTGCATTTAAATGAGCTTTTCCAGGGAGAAGGAAAAAAAAAGAATGAAAAGTTACATCTTGTGTATATAAAATATTTTCTTGATTTTCTGCATGCTTTTGTTAATGTGACCATTTTATTCTAAAGCTTTAGGATGTTGACTTTTAATTGCTGTTTCTACTTTTGTGTGTGTGTGATACGCCAGCTGCTATAGAGAAAGGCCAAAAGGGGATGTAAATGATCAGTTATGTACCTTTTGCCAGAAAAGAAATCATTACTCTGCTTTTGTAAAACTCAAAGACAGTGATCTAGAGTACGGAGTTGGGTTCCACACCAAAGGCAATGAGTTGTTGTAGAGTCCTGTGGCTGTACTAGAATATACTAGAATAGGGTGGGTATCTACAGATAGCTAGCTGTTGAGACAAAGTGTTCATCTGTGAGAGCGAAAAGCACAGTGTATTTCTTCTCTGTTGATAGGCGGCGTGGAGCAGGTTACCCATCTGTAAATGAGATGTCCCAGAAGAAATGCAATAACAATTTCAAAACATCATATAAAGAATTATTTTTGAAGCTAATAAACTGATATCAAGCTGGATAAAGAATGTTTGACTCTCATAGACAAATGAGAACTGCCTTTCCAAACTAAAAAAGTTAGTTTGCTTTCAAACTACATGGAATTTAGTCGGGACTCATTTCAATAGAATTATGGGCTTAGATCTGAGGGTGGCAAAGAAGAAGAAGAAGGTTTATTTTCTGAGCAGTTGTTTGTTGTTGGACTTTCATTAAAAAGATTTGGAAACGTCCCTCACAAGTGTCCACCCCTGTACACCTGGACAAATGGATGTGCATGCATTTGTGCATGCACAAATGGTGACTAGGAATGAATGTGTTAAGTAAGCCTGTAGAAGAAGCACACTTTTCATGTGTTTCTTATTAACCACATCTAACAGTTGCTTCCTACACCCTACCATACCCTCTAAGGCTGCCATTCTTTCAATATCTAGCAATGAAGTATATAGCAAACAGAGGGAGTTGCTTAAAAGCCCATGGATCATTCCAGACAGGTGCAAGCGTGGAGATTCCTCTTGCAAAGACAAATTACTCTAAGTATGTTTGTGTGGGGCAGGGAGTGATTGATGGTGGGGTCAGTGGAGAAGAGAACACGTGGATGTTTTTGCTCATTTAGGGCCCGCCAGTGTCTTTGAATACCAGCACATGACACTCCAACACTTTCATCCCTCCTCCTCCTCCTCCTCCTCCTCCTCCTCCTCCTCCTCCTCCTCCTTCTCTTCCTCCTCCTCCTCAGCTATGGAGTACATACACCCTCCCTGAGTTCTCAGAGGCATGATGCTCCCCGTATTTTGTGTTCTAGTTTTAATACCCTTGGGTTCTGGTGTGTATTCTTTCAATCACATAACATTTACTACACAAGGACTTTCCCAAGATTATTAAAGGTATTAAGATTACCTTGCCAGATGATGATGATGATGATGATGATGATGATGATGATGATGATGTGTATGTGTGTGATCCTTGCTTTTGAGGTGGGAATTTGAGGAATTTTAAGTGCATGCTAATTTTGTTTCTATAATACATTTTTATAACTAGGAATCTGTTGTCTGACTATACCAAAACTGCCAGCAATATCAACTTACTTGACCGTGTATATTTATAACACTATCTCTCAACACTACCACTCAAGTGCTAATTATGAATTCAAAAGATTGAATTTGTATCTTTTGCTATTGTTATAAATCATTTCTGGACCTACAGTTATCTGTGTTTGGATGAAAAGGCTCTAATTCCTTTCCAGCTGTTTTTAAAAGAGGGTTTATTAATAGCCCTATCAGCCTGCAGAAGACTGGATACCTGGTGCTGGAACTCCAGAGATAACAAAGAGCACAGCAGGGTTTGCTCTGCTTCTGGCCTGTTAAAAAGGAGTTAGGAGGAGCCATCGAGATGGTTCTGTAGGCACAAGTGCTTGCCAACAAGCCCAAAGACTTGAGTTTGATCCCTGGGACCCACATGTTGGAAGGAAAGAACGGACTTGTATAAATTGTCCTCTGAACCCATGAACATATACCATGGTACGCACAACACCTCACACACAAATAAACATAATAAAAGATGTTATATAAAAAATAGTGAGGAAGACAGGAGAAAGTCTCCTACCCTCTAGAGCAGAAGTTTCCCAAAGGAAATGTAAGCACTGCGAAGACACACAGCACTGGCCCTCTTTTACTTGTTAAGGCTGGCCGTGAGCCAAGAGACATACACACTTCCTGCCTCTTGCATATTTTAATTATGGTGTATGTGTTAGGCTCAGCATTCAAAAATCATTATAGCCTGCATGCAGGATATGTTTTATATTGCTCTTCCTGCATAGAATTAGAAAATATTTTGTCGGAATAAATACCAGATTATAAGATTAACTCAATATAATAAATCATAGTCAGGGTGTTTTTACATGTAAAGGTGATTGTGTAACATGAGTTGCCTTCTCAAATGGTTTCTTTCCCCTGGGAAATCTGAAGACCCACCCATGTCCATCTTCACTTCCACAGTCAGTCTCTGCTGGCTCCCATCCTGTTCTGGGTAAAACATAATTTAGTTCTTAGCACTTAGGATCTTAGAATCTAGATGCAGTCTGTCTCTCTCTCTCTCTCTTTTTTTTTGATAGAGAAGAAATGTTTTGCATGAAATTATTTTCTTTAGCATGGTTTATAACTGGAAACAATATTCTCTAGGAATAGCTTTTCCAGACACATATACACATGCAACACACACACACACACACACACACACACACACACACACACCACATACACAGGGCAGGGAGGGACAGTGTTGACAGAGATGACTTTGTATATGTGTTAAATTTTATTTTATTTTTTTATTTACAAGTATACATGTCCCTGCTTGTCTCTGGGTGGACCACATACATGCAAGTGCAGGTCAGAAGAAGGTATCAAATTCCCGGAACTGAAGTTATAGGTAGGTGGTTTTGATCAGCCTGATGTGGGTCCTGGGAGCTGAACTTGAGTTCTTTGCAAGAGCAGTAAGTGCTCTCAACTGCTGAGCCATTTCTCCAGCCCCGGCTTTATTGTTTTACGTGTAGGAAAAGCTGATAACTTAGGTGTGGCCAGTGAGGACAGTTTCCAAGAAGGAGCCCTGTGAACACAGCCTCAGGACTGCTGGCAGAGGGTCAGATGTGTTTTGAATCCTGCCATTGTTAACTGACACATAACTTTAAAAACTGAAAAAGAAAATTGTGTTATTTATCAATGAGAAATCTTCCGTAGCAGCTTCAAGTGACACATGCCTTAGATGACTAATGCCACATTTTAACAGGAGTCCAGCAGGAAGCAGCAATATATATTACAAAAATCTTGGCTCAGTCTTTCACTAGCTAGGTGACCTTTGGATGGTATTTTTGTTTTTAAGTCTTTTCTTATCTGTGAACCTGTCCAGGTATCTGTTCCAGAAGGTCACTTCTAGTTCCACAAGTCGGGGCTTTCATAAGCTCATCATTGTTCAGGTTCTATAGGGTGGACTCCATTGGATAAGGTAGCTATGGAGTTTCTTGGCTCTGGTTTGAGCTCGCTAAGAGGCTGGAGATGTGTAACTGGCATGTGCTTGTCTGGTAAAGGAAGCAGTATTCTTCCATTTAGGTTTGGGTTGAAAGTTTATCAAATTATTTTCCCTCAAACAACTGGGCAAAAATATTGAATTATAACATAATAGACCACATGCAGTTAGTATCTGAGGAAGACAGTTTCAGTGAGCCAACTGGCACCACCCAAATCTACAGGTGCTCGATTTCCTCATGCAAAATGCTGTTGTGTTTTCCGATAACTGAAATGTATCCCACACACTGTCATCCTAGGTAGTTTTATAATGTGACATGCTAGAATATACATGCCATAGGAGCTGTGGTCACACGAGATTGTTTAGGGAACAACGACAGGAAATCAATTGTGCCTGTTCATTGCAGGCAGAAAGTTGAAATGCTTTTGGTCGGTAGTCAGTTGAGTCTATGGACACAGAAGCTGTGGATGCAGCCAGCCAGCTATATTTTGGAGAAAACCCTGTATCTGTGAGTCAGGACACATTTGCTGCAGCTTCGGGTGATGTTCCAATGCTTCTTTTGGCCAACAAATGAATGGTAAGCCTGGTGTGCTGGTGCATGCCTGTGATCTCAATGTTCGGGTGGTGGGGACAGGAAGAGCCAGAGTTCAAAGCCATCTCAGTTATATAGTGAGTTCATGGGTTGTGAAAATAAAAAGTAAGAAATGGTGGTAGGGCACTTCACTAGCTACTTTTAGAGTCACTCATAGAAAACTGCTTCTGAAAATAAAATATAATAACGTGTATTCTGTGCAGTCTTCCTCTCTGGGTGTGCATATGCCATGAGAGTACCCAAGAAAAACCACGTTGCAGTGTCTCATGGCTAAAAAGGCAAACTGAGTTAGCAGAGTACCTGAAATCTAAGGAGAATTCATATTTCCTATCAGTTTTATAGGAGGTCAATTGCCAGGACACAAAATACATAGATCACTTTGTACATGTGAAAAATAAAATATGACTCTTAGAAAGTAGCCTGTGAGATGGGGAAGTGTGCTTAGTTTTCCAATAACATGCTGATATAATTGATAATTAATATCAATTGATAATTGATGAATATAATGGCATGAGTATTCTGCTTAGTTACTGGTAAATATCTTGCCTAGTTACACACAAGTTATAGTCGCTACCTTTGATCTCTGTGTCCATTTCATCTTGAACCTCATTCAAGCATCTCCTGCTCGTCTCTTCTTCTAGACTGGGTGGCCTAAATTTCACTAGTGGCCGCCCCACTTCTTTCTACTAACAATATCTTAAGAAGTCAAGAGATGGCAGCTGCTCCTCCTCAATGATTCCTCTTCCCATTTTCCTCATTTCTGCAGGCTCCTTGTCCGTGGGGCTCTGTTCTTCCTTGTGGCTCACAAGCCCTCACCGACCTGTAGTTTGCCTGCTCTGCTTCATTTTGCTGTCACTGCCCTGGTCCACCTCATCACTTTAATCTTAGAACACTGCCCCATCTCCCAGTCTCTGTCTGTCACAACACCTCTTTTGAGCATCTGCTCTGTGTGTGCCTGCCAAGTTCATTGTCCTCAAAAATGTCATGACACACATCACTGTCCTCAAAAGTTTCCATGTTTCCTCTGTGCATTTAAAATAAAGCTTAAAGGCTAGACAAAAGGTACAACAGTTAAAGTACTTGGCCTATAATCATGGGGATGGGAGTACAGATCCACAGAACCTAGGTGAATGCTGAGTGGATGTGGAACTTTATCTGTAATTCCAGATTTCAAGGAGCAGATGAGGGATCCTCAGAGCAAGCTGACTAGTCATATATGTGAAGTCTGGGTTCCTTACCTTCTTCCTCTAATTCCTGCCCCAACTGTACAGATTATCACAGATTCCAAACACTGGCATGCTGTAAATTTTCATGGTACTAAGTGGCTAATCTAATTTAATAACAGATCAAATACTTGATCATGAGGTTTTCCTATGGTTTTGACATGAAGTTTATGGATTCATGTAGTTTTCATAAATACAGTCCTGGCTCTATTGCAACCCCCTTCAGTACAGTATCTATGTAAAATTTGGTCATTTGGGTTTTTATTTTTTGACATCATAAAGAACGTTTCTCCCCATAGTGTTCATGAGAAATAATTAAAATAATGAATAGTCAGTGTTCAATGAATACCAGAATTCCATTGTCTTCACGCTTTTTAACATCTTTATATAAAATGGTCTACCCATAGATGTGTTTAATTTCATATTTAATTTGCATTTTGTATAACTATCTGGTATTAGCAAGAAAAGTCAGTAAAGGAAGAGGGAACTCTGATACACAAACTAGGAGATGGTAAGAAATGAAATCAGCAGTAAAACTCAACCTTTACTGTGTCCCAAGATAGTCATGACCTCAGAAGCTGCATTTGGGCCAAACTGGAATAGTTTGAACAGCCTGCTTTTGATGGAATCTATGGCCCTGAGGTCCCTATGGGAGCTTGTATGTGCTTTTCATGGTATGGAAGCAGCAAATCCCAATGGCAGTGTAGTAACAGCTGATGGGGAAAAGTCAGCCCTGTAAGCTGCCTCTGGAAACAGGAAGGATCTGAGCAGCAATCCTGATCCTTTCACATTGTTTGGAGCACCTGACTTCAGGAGGCAAGGAGTAAACAATGGGCTCCTGAACACTCCTGCTGAATGCCAAAGAGGTACAGTAGCAGCGTGATGGGTGGAAGCTGGATGCATAATTAGGGTTGCTTACTTAGCTCTGTCTAGGTCAGAACCATGTCACCTTAGAGACCCATATCAGCTCCTTATGGTGTTTGTTCTCCTCTGTTCTATATTTAATTTCCAGTTTGATTTTTATAGTAGAAGTGTTTTCTTGATGATTCCATACAGAATGCCCCACCGGCTCTGATCTAAATCTTCTCATATTGACTTTAGCTGATGATGCCATCTGTAGTCTAACTCGATCCTATTCCGTTGATGTCCACAACACATCTCCCCTCAATGGCTCCTGCTTTACAGCACGCAGCTCCCTGTGTGTCCATCAAGAGTCACAGTTACAGGAAAACATCCAGGAATCCTACACTAGTCTGCTTTATTTTTTCTGGGAGGAATTCTGAGAGCATCCATTTATTCTAAAACAGAAGGCAGTGGTCCTGATAATGGATACATGAAGTTTCCTCGAGTATTTCCATTTGGGAAAAAAATTTTAAAAGAAAAAAAAAATGGAGACTGAAGAGGTTGAGAAGAGGGGGAGGTCTGAATTCCTCATCGGAGCTTAAAAGATGGGGATTTCAGTCAGGAAGACCCAGGACTAGAAGCTATGAGGACAAAACTTGGTTGTATCATTCAAAAATTAAATTTCAGAGTACTTGTGTCTCAGACACTTGGCCATCCTGACTCTCTATTTCTTTTGCGGTCAGTGCTTTTTGTCTGTACTTCAGCCTTTACCTGCAAATTGCACCTTTCTGGCTGTTGTGTTCAGTATCCAAAGCCTATTTCTATGAGAGTAAAGAATATGTTTTTCTTTTCAGAATGTAGAAAACAATTAAAATCCACAGAATGTGAAACAAATTCCGAATCCTGGTAGAATTATAAAATTCTAGACACAGTCTTTAAATTTCTCAGAGTCTGAGGAAATACCTTGTCAAGCAGTCACAGTTTCTAGATGTCTGTTTTGCATTGGTCTTTCACGTTGTGAACTTAGTCCTTAAGTTCAATTATTGAAACATCTGCAGGAGATAAGGTTAATACCATATGAAAATGGACCAAGAAACAATGCTTGTTTATACTCAAATGCAAAAAGTTATTACCATATGTGTCAAAACTAGTGATAAAGATAATTTGAAATTTAATGAAGAAACATTGTGAACTAGTAAGGAATTCAAACTCGGTGAACCATGAACCAATTTGCAACAGGAGCTTTAAAAGAAAGATAAACTTAATAGGTATTTATGGGGTGGATACTATTAATAAATTAAGACCTGAGGTCTTCCTATATGGCTCAGTGGGTAAAGATGTTTGGTGCTAACATAACTTGGATCCCCAGATTCCACATGTAGTAAGAGAGAACTGACTCCTTCAAGCTGTTTTCTGACCTCTGTGCACATAAACATACAGTAAAGAAATGAGAAAGTAAACAAGTATTAAAAAAAAGACTTGGTATCTTACATGTAATGTAATATTGAGTGTTCTCTATTTATTAGTTTGATGGCATAGAAAAGTCTCAAGACTTCTCCTTAGTGCTCACTTTATTCAAAATTAATAACAGTCTGTTCAATATTTCTGGTGATCTGAAATTGATTAGTAGATACTTTGGATAAGTTAAACATTCCCTATGCAGTTCAGTAATACATTGTCAGTGATAAGGAATGATTGGGTGGGGGTTGGCAATCTGATTTCATTTGGGAAGCTAATAGAGATGATCCTTTGGAAAGTAATTTATCATGTACAGATTGGATGTCAACACCGAGGAAAATACTCTGTCTAAGAACCCACAGCTGGGTTCACACATATCCTTAAAGTAGATTGCAGTCATGCCAAATCCATCATTTTCCCAGCAAAGCAATTCATAATGAGTGTACTACTTAGGGAAATTAGAAATGAAAGCCCTCACTTCTCATATTTTTGAATGCTAGCAGTTCTGAGGACTTAGCAGTTGGCTGAGGAAGTAGATGTGGCAGATCCATCATGGACCATGTAGAAAGTAATGGGTGTGAAACATGACCACAAAATCCATACAGTGGAGACCCCAGCAAGTTGAAGTGACAGTGTTCAAATTTCTTCTCACTGTAAGCCTTAGGTTGTTACAGGAGCATCTCTGTACCTTCCTGATTGAGAAATGTATCTCTGGTCTCTGGGGATGCTGTTTTTACACTACTGTGACTCTTTATACAACACTCAGAAACTTGTGTGTGGGGTCTTTTTGGGTTAATTATAGATCTGTGAGTAACTCACTATCAGACCAATCATACTGACCTGTATGGAGGCCTAAAAACTTGTCTTTCCTAGTGTGTCTCTGTCAACAATCACTTTCTTTCAATTCCTAATGCTGGTCTCTGCCTTCTCCTGTACTCCTCATTAGGTTCTGAGATTTCTTAAAAGGAGTCTGCCCTATCACTGCAAAACCAGTGGGTTACATATATGTGTTAGGTACAGATGAGGGGGAAGATCACCCTGGTAGATTAAAATGCCTCTAATGTGTTACAATATGGCAACTTTTGGTGACTGACATTAATAATAAAATAGTGTTCAAAAGTTAAATAAGAGACAATGGATGATGATATGAATCTTAGGCAGAAAGAACAATTCAGACTGAGGAAATGTTTGTAGAGTGAAATGACATCAAATTATGAGTGGAGGTCAAGGCCTTTGTGAGAAGGCCTGGCAAGCTGTGCTAGGCTCTATGGAAGGAAGAAAATGGAGGCTCCTCTCAGAAGTTCTCACCTCTGTTGCAGGAGGGAAATGAAAATGAGTAATATTGAGTTATAAAAGCACATACTGTAATAGGGGTGTCTTAAGAGGAATTGAGAGTACATTCTACCCAAACAAACTGGGTAAAAAGCTGGCTTGTGTAAAAAGAGAGAAGATATAGGGAGGGCCAGGGACACTGATATAACTGAAATTAATAAATAGAAATCAAGGAGTTGCTTCAATTTTTGTTTATAATAATGCATGTGTATATACAATCATATTGTTTACTGAAATATCTTTCTGATAACTCTTCATTCCATCTTATAAAGCAGGGAGGCTATTGTTCTTTCTCTCACTCTTCATCCCCCAATCCTAGTACAGGTAAACAACTGTTGCCCAATAAGTAGAGTTTTGACTAGCAACTCTTCATGTTGCTAGTAAGTTTAAAATAATTTTAATTCAAATCCAGGGTTTTTAGCTAGTTAGCTCTGCCATGAATCTGTCTTCATCCTCTCTAGTGACCATTCTGCATTGACAAGTATGTGAGTCCTGGAGCATGAAGTGCTCCATTCTAACCCAGAAGCCTATAGTCATATGGGACAAGGAAGATACAGATTCCAGGTATGGTCTCAGTGAAGCATCGTAAGGTATTGAGCTGTTCCTGTAATCAAATACTGCTCAATATTTTGGAATCTGTTAAATCCCCTCTCTCCAATTTGTAATCAGATATTTCTTATCTGAATGCTGGAGCTTGGTTTGCACTCATCAATAAAGGCAAGGTTATATGACCTCAATTACAATCCTGAAAAACTGTCTGTAGCATCTGATTGATTAGCATTGGCTTAATTGCTTAGGAAAAAAAAAGATCTAGGCAATCTTTCTTGGTTTCTACCTGAAAGTATAACTTGATAGGAAATTCAGAAATAAAAATAGGAAAAATATCCCCAAGAAGTCTTAAGTGTACCCAGCAGGTCAGTAGCCTTAAATTGAAACGACCACCCTTCTTCACATTTGTCCTTAAGACTACAGATTTACTCTTAGCACCAAGTAAAAACATTTGTGCTTGGTTCATGATGCCTTACAGAGCCAACTTTTTTTTTTTCCTGTTTGATACAAAATGGTCAACTACACATTGGGCAGTGAGACATTGTTGTTGTTGTTGGAGTATTTCTTAATTTATAAACTGTAAAAATTTGCAAAATATCTCCAACTTACCTACCACTGATGTCAAATTCCCTGGAGAACTGGCAATTTATCTTCTTCCAAATTGGGTTAAATATGTTTGTAAATCAGTAACCTTATGTTAATTTATCAGTTTGCAGAAGTATAACCTTTCTCATATTAATTCATAGCTGGACAGGTCTGTACCACAGTGGCAGCGCAGCTGCACCATTTGGTGCCTTGTGAAGGAGCTGTCCTCGCTGCTGACAAGAAGCTCTGCAATGGTCTCGGTCTTTGTCTTCTATTGCTGTGATGAAACACCAAGACTCTAACAACTTGGGGGAGGAAGAGGATTTGTTTGGCTTACATAGCCTAAATTAAAGTCCACTGAGGGAAGCCGTAGCAGGAACTCAAAGAGGGCAGGGACCCGGAGTCAGGAGCTGATACGGAAGCCATGGGGGAGTGCTGGTTACTAGCTTGTTCATCATGACTTGCTCAGCCTGCTTTCTTATAGAACCCAGAACCACCAGCCCAGGGGTCCAGTAGGATAAGCTCTCCCAAATCAATTACTGATTAAGAAATGCCCTACATGTTTGCCTACAGCCTGATCTTATGGAAACATTTTCTCTATTGAGGTTCCCTCCTCTCCAATGACTCTGCATTGTATCAAGTTGATATTAAAACTAGCCAGCATAATCTTTCTTGTCAGAATTGTGGCAAACATGCCTTGTCTTTTGCCAGTAAGGAACTCAGAGGGAGAACTGGGCTGCAGAGTTTAGCTACACTCTGTCTCTATTCATGTGTCATTCTGTGAGCAGGGAAATGAGGTAGTGGTCACTTAGCCATGGAGGAACTCATGCAAAAGTTTATGACAACAGTGATATGGTTGATCCTCATGTAGACTTGACCTTCATATAAACTTGTCTTTTCATCTTAAAACAATTCTCTGTGCTTTTAAAAAATTATTTTTTTCTACTAAAGCACATACTTAAGCCTTCTTCTGTCCCGAATGCATTGTTACTCTCAAATCTTACAAATATCTCATAAAAGTATCAGAATCGGGGTACATCAGCTATTTGCATGCCATTCATCAGATTTTTGCCTCCCCCTTGTAGTAGGCTGGGTAAAACACGAGTACCCTGAGCACTTGGGGCAAAGAAAGGAGTTATTAAGTAGGACAGGAAAAGTATACCTGGGAGATGAAGGTTTAGTGATGAAACGTGTTTACTGAAATATCTTTCTGATAACTCTTCATTCCATCTTATAAAGCAGGGAGGCTATTGTTCTTTCTCTCACTCTTCATCCCCCTTCACTTCCAACTTTCAGACCAATGAATAAGAGTACCACTAGTGGCTAGTGGACGTTTTATTCAAGATGGTCACTCACAGGCACAGCACAGCTGAGAGTTGCTGGGTCTACACTGGAGAAATAATTTGTAATAAATATTCAAGAAGCTGAAAACCGAACAGAAGGGGTATGAATAAGAATTAAGTAAAAATAATATATTTACATGAAAATGTAATAATGAAACTCATTACTTTGTATAATAATTAAAAAAAAAAACACTGGAGGCAGAGAGATGGGCTAGTGGTTAAGAGTGCTTCCTGCTCTTGTGGAGGACCCGGGTTAAGTTCTCAGCCTACACCAGGCAGCTCACAACTGTCTATAACTGCAGTACCAGAGGATCTAAAACCCCTTTCTCGAATCCACAGGCATATATATTCACATGCACATATTCACTCACAGACACACATACACACATAATTAAAAAGAAAGTAAATATTAAAAAATTAGAAGTCATAAAGTGAAATATTTTAAAAATTAAAGTTATGGTAATATCTACTGTACAATATGAAGAGCCTTTTCATTATGATACTTACTATGTTTATGCTTCTTATACTTCATGATTGAATGGTCTATAAAGTAGAGAAGTAGTCATTTTATAATCACATTTTTCATGTGTAGATAATACCAGGTAACTCGTATTTGGAAATAGGGGTTATCACTGTTAGAGCTGTGGTGCTGAGGAAGCTCTTTAATGATACCTGGCCACAGCTCCTTCCTTTCCACAACAGGAATAACTCTAGCACAGCACACTCCCCTACACTTCCATACGCTACATACACACCTTACTGTTGGGGGTGTGCCCGCAGCACAGTCAGCAAGTATGCTGTGGCAGCACCAAATATCCTTTGTAAGGCTGGAGTCAAACAGCCTGAAGCTCAAAGCTAGGATATGATCAACACCCAGAATGGAGAAGCTATGAACTAAGTCTGTACCTGATGGGGAATGAAAATTCTCCCAGAGAACTGATTCCTTGAGGATGACCCAGAAGAATAAGAGAATGAGGTGTGCTCTCTCTCTCTCTCTCTCTCTCTCTCTCTCTCTCTCTCTCTCTCTCTCTCTCTCTCTCTGTGTGTGTGTGTGTGTGTGTGTGTGTGTGTGTGTGTGTGTGTCCTGCTGTTCTTTTCCTATTTGGTTCAAATTAGGCAAGGGGAATAAAGAGTTAATGTCAATAGCTGATCAGAGTATGAATTTCCCAGTGTTCCTTTGTTATCCCATCATTCTCCAAATGATCAGAGCTAATACCTCCTATAATAAGTTCAAAGTTAAGAGGTCCAAACATCCCAAGAGAGCATGGGATGTTCTCTGTGTCTAGTGGTAGAAGCAGTTTGTCTCTGGGATCCAAGTCCTGTGTTATTGCAAGAAACAAAGTTGCTCATCTAGGAAATGTGAATAAAAAATGAGACACTGAGGGTGGTAATGAGTAGGATGAACCTTGTTTCTCTACTGATGGTTCCTAGGCTGCCATTCTATACACTGGATGTATCATAGCCACACACTTAGAACATAAGCTGCACTCTCAGCTATGAGACTCTATGCTATCAAGGTGTCTACAATAAAGCCACTCCTTCAGGTGGACCTCCAAAGGCTATTTGTTCAACAACCTGGACTCTGACATCATGTAACCTGTGTTATAGGTCCAAGACCAAACCTCCACTACTATTAAGTAGGCTCCTGGATCAAAACTGAAATTCTGTGGCTGGAGGGGGGACAAACTCATATTTGGAATTGGGCTTATCTAAATTATAATGAGACAGTGTCTTTATCTGAGTAGAAGTTTTTCAGTGTGACAAATGTCTACCAAGTAGCTGGAAATTTTCTGTAAGTCTATAGTTGGGTCTCAGTTTCTGTAGGCTAGATATTTGGCAGTAGCATGAACATGTAGGACTGCTTTATGAATCTTATTAGAAAAACTATTTTATTTATTTATTTATTTGGGTGTTGAGGATTGAAGTTATAGCCTCATACATACTAAGCAAGTATTCTACTACTAATCTATATCCCTAGTCCAAGGCTGCTCTTGATAATCTACTATTTCTTTTGCTTCTATATATTAAGTAATATATGCCAATAAAGAAATAAAATTTTCCCTATTTAAACTTATATCCCTTCCCATTCATCCAGAAACAACTGAATCCAGTGCCCTTTTGCAGACCTGTTGGTGAAACCCTAAAACTTATTCATGTTGTCTCTTGCTTCAATTAACAGGCACTGTGAGTTGTTGACTAATTAAGTTGAAACTTTACTCAGTTCTTGGTGTACAGGTTCAAGGGAACGTCTTTGGTAGTCTTGATGGGAGGAAAACAAAATGTCTTTCAATAAAAATACCTTTGTGTTGCCTTCAAACAAAAATGGGGTTTCTCCCTCCGAAAGGGAACATGGAGTTATTTTGTATCTTGGAGTATTCAGAGGAAATGACTGAGTGAAAGTTGTTGAATTGGATGAAAGTCTCTATAATTATAGCTGTCCTCAAATCTAGGAAATTAAAATTAATTAACACAGATATTTCCTCCCATCACTAAGAACCCAGCTGTGGCATGGTCAATCTACTTAAGTTGAGATTAAATCTTACCTGAAGTCTTGTCTTTCCTAATGATAAATTCCTTTGCTGGATGCTTAGATTCTTCAGTATCTGCTACAAGAAGTGGGAATTTATTTATTTGGTGGCATAGATGGTTTTAGAATTACCCTTTAATTAGTAAGAAATTGCTTCTAGCTATTCATTGTCTTTCTGCTCTGTATCAAGAGACTCCAACAATAGTCATTCTATCTCACAGTGCCAATCACTTCTTCCCTTGAGCCTTTCAAATAGTCAAGATACTGTGTGTACTGGTTAACTCCCTCCTGCTGATGTAACATTTAAGTCTATAGCTGTGGGAATGGTAATTTTGCCTCTGTGATACACCACAGGGTCTGTTTTTGCAAAGCATCAGTTGTTAGATTCTTATATATGTGTACTATCTCATACAGAGCCATCTCTTCAGAGCTCCCTTGGTACCAACTTTCTACAGTTAGATTCCCTGGGAAACAGACTATGAAACAGATAAGCACAGAGTATTTTTTTTGGCTTGTATGTATTAAAAGCCAAACTGCAAAGTATTTACAACAGAGGTCTAAGCAATCCTACAGGAAATGCTGATGCAAGGAGATTCCCTGTCTTGAAGAAAGAGATCCAGACATAGGAAGCCCCACACTCATTAGTCACTGGTACAGGCTGCCTAAAGGAGAGAGAATGACCCCCCCCACACACACACACACACCTGGCCAGGAGGCAGCATTCTCAGAAAGAGACTTAGTGTGAGCTATTGGTGAAATTATTAAGGGCACTCCATGTAGTTAAAAGGAAAGTTTATTAGTGGCATAACTTACAAATGAAGGGATAGGTAGGTCACAGGGTCAGAGGAAGGTCTATCGCAGTCCAGCGGTATTCTCTGGAGCTCTGCTCGGTCAACCTCCACTGCCCAGGTCCAGGAACAGAGAGAGCGCTGGCCCATCCCGATCTCGGGTCTCCAGGGTCCTCCCTTGGCCCCGCCTTGTAGGTGTGACAGTTGCCGAAGCCTCAATGGAGGTTGGAACCTCCAGATCAAAGCTGGAATGGCTACCCACTACAGTGAGCCCAAGGGGACCAGACAGCACGCAGAAAAGCAAGAGAGAGGAGTGACAATTTTGAAAGGATGTCCCAGTGCCTCAATGTAGTGGTGCCAGGCATCCCGCAGTGACTCTGGGGACAGGTGGGTAAAGGCTGGACTGAAAAGGATTGACACTATCATCACAGTGTTCAGAAGTGTCCCTTGTCAAGGATGTCACTTGTCTAGGCTTCCTTCAAAACCAGACAAATTTACTCAGACGATAGTTTCATATGTCTGTGAAAATCTGGGGTGTTTAGAAGATTATTAGGTTGTGGTCCTTCAGTGAAAAACACTGTGTTTGCTGTGGTTATTTTCAGGTATCTTTGAGGCAAAAACTGGCTGATGCTAACTGTGTCTTAGTTTTGAACTGAAGAGACTTTGCATGTATATTCGAGTAGTCCATAATAAAAGTATTGCCAATTCCCAAACACCTGAATTGGATGCCTGAATTCTTCATCAGGGACTTGTACTAACTATTTTATATAGAATCTGGTATCTTTACTGAAAATTTTAAAGGAAGTCTTGCTATTAGGCATTTTGAAATAATGTCTTTTGGGATTTACTTTAAAAGCATCTCGTAATTTAGGAAAATGATGAAATTGCCACTTTGTGTAGTGACACTAATTTAAATTTTAGTAATAAGCGGCACACCCAGTTTTGCTTGAGTGCTTCGAAGCATAAATATTTGGCTTTCATCCAAGAATCAGAATCAGCTGAAGTTCCTTTGTGTGAAGAGTATTGCAGTGGACTTAATACTCTAAAGAGGAAGCAGGGAGTGTACTGTGTAATTACTCAAGACTTGAAGTTCTGTGCTGTGCAACGTTCATTAAAATTTAAATTCTTACTTTTAATACAGAACAGGCCACATCCAGAGTTGCACACAGGGAGGTCAGAGGAGCCTTAGGAAGCCACATCGAGAGCCAAGTACAGATGCCTGTGGTGATGGTTAAATGTATTGATGGTTTTCTTTCAAATCTTCATTTAGTGCAACTCATGTTTCTATTTCCCTTTCTGTTGCTGTGATAAAATTCCCTGACAAAAATCTTAGGGGACAAAGAGTTTATCTGGCTTACAATTCTAAGTTACAGCCCATCATTGCAGGGAAACCAAGGCAGAGAGTCACATCATATCTGAGGGCAGGGGGAGAATCAGTGCATGTTAAGCCTAGTGCTTAGCTAGCTTTCTCTACTCTTAGATGGTGCAGGATGTCCTGCCTAGGCAGGGGTGCCACCCAGAGTGGGTGGGTCTGCCTAAACCAATTAACAATCAAGGTAGTCCCTCACAGACATGCCCACAGGACACCCTGATCTAGACAATCCCTGTGGGAGCCCGTTTTCAGGTTCCTCGTGGCTTTACCCAGCAGGTCCGCATAGAGGATGATTAGGGCTTGAGTGCAGGTGTCTGAGATGTTCTGCACTTGGCTGTGCTGGGGGTGAGGTCTTTTGCTCCACCCCTTGCGTCTCTATAAATACCCTGGGGCAGAGACAGTCGGGGCGGTTGGAAAAGGTTCCAGGCCCTCTCGAGGCTATCCTTTATTTTCTATCTGTTTACCTCCTCAGTATTCTCCGCAATAAATCCTTCTATCTAATATTTCCTGCTGCTCACACTCAAGAAAACTCTGGGGAGCTGTGGGGTTGATGGGTAAACGCCCCACAAATCCCTCACTGAGCCTCTCTGCCAGGTGATTCTAGAGTGTGTGAAGTTGATGAATAAAACAAACCAGCACACCCTTCTAGCCCCAGTCCTGTCTGATCAGTTTAGTATCTGTCCATCTATTGATTCTGTTTTTAGAAAGACACAAAACCAATAGCTTCCCTAAACATGTGATACCATGGGGCTTATCTATAACGAAACAATTTATAAAGTTTATAAAGACAAAAGGCCTATTTTGGCTTTCATCTAATGGCTATTTCAGTCTATGTCAGTTGGTCCCTTGACTTGGGGCCTATGAGGAAGTGTTTTTTGTCAGGAGGACACAGAGAAACACAGGGGGCAGAGACAGAGGAAGGAACTAGGCCTCAGAATTCCATTCAAGACCCCATGCTGAATGACCCCCTGCTATACATCCCCTTTTCAGGAGTGTCACCCCAGGAACCAAGCCTAGAACACATGGGCCTTGGGGGCATTAACGTAAGCCACAGCGTAGTGTTCTATGCCCTCGCCATGGTCATCCATGTAACTTTGTCACATCACACACGTAGTTCGTTTGCTCATTCTTATGAAAGTGTTTTTAAACAAATATAAATCTTCATCAACTGTGTAAAGACATTCCAGTCTATTTGGACATTTGATCTTTGACTTTTATCCTGTGTATTCATCATCTGCCTTGTCCCAACTTATCCAAGCTCTGCTTCCTGTCTATTCAACCCATGTGGCTCATTTTTGGCTATTGGTAATGCTAGCTCACCTTCCTATCCCCAGCTATCCTGGTTTTCTCCTCTTTAGTGCTTCAAGGACCCAACTTACAGTTACCTGGCAACACTCTGGCTAATGCCACCTCTTCATGGAGCATTCTCTTTCAGATGGACTTTGTAAAAGTCCCCTCTTCTCAACTCTGCCTTTCCACCAGACAGAAAGTGCCTTTGAATCAACTACTTTCCAAGTCACCCCAAATTACTATCAAACAGATATTTGATAACCTATTTTTCTACGTCACTAATATTTGTGTTTATAATAATTAATTTTGAGGTGGAGTTTCACTGTGTAGCATAGACTGACTGTTCTTGAAATCACAGTGAACCTCCTTCATGTGTCATTTTGTATGTGTTTGTAAGTATGCATGCACATGTGTGTACCTACCTGCATGTAGAGGTCAGAGGTCACCCTTGAATGTTTCAGTTACTATCTTGTTTTGTGAAACAAGAACTCTCCCTTTCACTCAGAACTCAGCAATTTTGTTAGGCTTGCTGGCCAGTGAGCCCCAGGAAGAAAGTCCACTTTTCTCTGCCTCTCCAGCTTTGGGATTGCAAGAGCACACCACCACACTTGACTTCTTTATGTGGATTTTGGAGATCCAAGCTCAGGTCCTCCATGCTTGCTGAGTACCTCCTCAGCCAGGAAAAATTGTTTTAAAGTGACCATACCATGTAGTGTAAGGTCTTTACTGTCAGGTGCTGTTACAGAGGAAAGCCAAGACTTTATTGCTGTATAGCTGAAGGGATTCACTATAATCTTAATTTCAGTAGAGTACGCCCAAGGTAAAGTCAGTGTAGAAGAAAGGTCAGTCTACTAGAGAGCTGGATCAGTGGATAAGGGCATTTGCTGCTCCTGTAAGGGATCCGGGTTTGGTTCCCAGCATCCACATGGCAGCTCATAACTACCTGCAACTCCAGTTCCAGGGAATTAATGCCCTCTTCTGAATTCTACAAGTACTGAATACATGTGGTACACATACATGCATGTAGGCAAAATGCCCATATATAAAAATTAATAAATATTAAAATTTTAAAAATAAATGTCATAGGTAAATAAGGACAGCATATCTGTCTAGAATTAAGCAGATAATAGAACAGTAAATAGAACATCTAAAAATCAGGTGATGTGCTTGGGGCTCCCAGGACAGGGTCAAGGTCAGAGTTGAGTCAGTTCATGCTCTAGCCCACAGGCAGGGGCTTAGGGAGGCAGTTGCTCTGGTCTCAGCATTATGACTGGCCCCACCTCTTTGTCTTTCCTCTCTCCTATGAAAGATAACTCTGAATTCTCAGCTCTCTGACTTGAATGCTTTTGGTAAGAATCATAAAGTCATGTCTTCACCTGAAAATGCTCAGCTCAGTTTAGGTAGCATTCTAACAGTGAATCGTTATTTTTTAAAAGGTTGATTAACTTTCCAGTCCACTAGGATTATCCAACTTGAATCACATTAAACAGTTCTCTTATAAAATGAGTTTGTTAACCAATAAAAAAATGATTTCTTATTGATCATGAAGGCTAAGTTTCAGAGTTTTCATATCTTAATCCAAATCTAGGGCTTAGAGAGAAAAGGGATGTTGCTTATTAATTGCATGATCTAGCACAAATTTCCCAAAGCTCAACACCTCAGCTTCTTTACTGGAAATATTATAAAGATGAAAAATGAGATGAGTTTTATAGTGTTTGGTATATAGTAATTAATAATTAAATGTTATCATCAAGACCTCGCACAGCAACAGTCCAGTGTTTTAATCTTCAAGGTTTGTCTCCCTAAATCTTAATTCTTACTCTCAAATTTCATTATGTAACATAATGTATGCTGTGAAATTAAACAAAACAAAGACAGAGACTATAGGGGAGCTCTTAAAAAAGCAGTGATTGAGAGTTAGATGACTACATATTGGCTCTGTTCCCTGACCCCAGCTTTCCTCTCCCTCTGTTGATTTTTGTCCTAACCAGAATGGCATCTTATTTTTCCGTGAGTGTGTGTATGTGTGTGTGTGTGTGTGTGTGTGTGTGTGTGTGTGCATGTAACCTAAGGGCTGCGTCAGCACCACAGGTACTGTTCATATTAACTGCAAAGTGTATCTAGTGAGGATTGTTGTGATCATTTAAGTTTCTGGTGTGTAACATATGCTCATTACGTATCAGCTTTCTTTCCTACCCTGGTCACGCGTCTCAAATGAGTCTCGTGGTTGATCTAGGATTCAACAGCACTCTTCCTGAGGCAGCTATGGTTTGCTATGGGATTGTGACAGAAATGGAAGAGAGGGTGTGGGGCATAGTAACTGGGAAGGTGAAATCTCAGGAACCTGCGGCTGAAGAAGGTGTCAGGGATTCCATCCCTTTGCTCATCTAAAGTATCTGTATTCTTCACCTCATTCTTTAACTTAGAAGGCCTCTGAGGTTGCATCCCACATCTGCCTCTGTCTCATTGGATATCCCCTGTAAACTAGTTGTCCTGTTGTCTTACCACTACCCTTCTCTGTCCTAACAGCAGCTAGGATTTTCTGTGCTGGGCTATGTATTTAGACACCATTCTAAGAACTCCACATGTGTTAGTTCCTTTAAACCTTACAGTTCCCCAAGAGGTGCTGTTTCTACCCCAACGCCCTAAATGAATAAGCTCAGACAGAGGAGAAGGCTGGCCACTTCTCAGGATCACACCATGGGGTGTCTAAACTGGGATTACCATGCAGGAAATCTGTATCCAGGGCAGTGCAGGAAGCAATTGACGATACTGCTTCCTCACCAAGTGGAACTTAACCTACATTTAAGACTGTCAAGATCCTGGCTGGTTTCTCCACCCACTGATCCCTGACATAGGCATTTTTTCCCAGGCCAAGGAAGACAGCCTTCCATCTTTGGACAGAGCCTGTGTGCCTTTGGTACTTAGGCTTCAGCTCAAAGTTTGTTTTTGTTTTTGTTTTTCTAAATTTTGTTATTATATTGGTTGCTTTGTAAAATTAGTTTGTAAATTTTGACAGTTTCTCACTTGTGTACGATATAATGTTTTCATATCCCCCATCATTTCATTGCCTCCCATTCCTACTGAGCCTGTTTTTCTTCCTAATATAGTCCCCATCCTGCTCTCAAGTCTGTGTGTATGTATGTGCACGTGCGCACGCGCGCGCGCGCGCGCGCGCGCGCGCGCGCACACACACACACACACACACACACACACACACACACGTGTGTGCACTCAGGGCAGTCTTGTGCAGAAGGTCACAGCTGCTGCTGCGTGTTCATGATTGTAACGACCATATCACACCCAGAAGATGGCATTTCTTAGTCCCCTCCTGATGTCCCTGCTTAGAATCCTGTTAACCTCACCTTCCACAATGTCCCCTGGACCTTAGAGTAGATAATATTGATATCACATTTTGTACTGAGCACAGACAATTGTCAAATCAGTGACTCTGAAGCCATCGAGGTACTTTTGTTTTGAAGACGAATTCTCACTTTGTCCCAGGTTTTCCTGGATGGAGATCACTATGTGTCCCAGCCTGGCTTAGTACAATGATTCTCCTGCCTCATCCTTCCATGTTCTGGAGTTATAGTCATGGTCCACCATGACCATCTTTCCCATTGCATCTTCTCTGAATTGTTTGGGTCAAGTTCTGTCACTTCTGCCTTCTTTAAACCTTTACTGTTCAACTTACGAATTTTTTTTAATTAGTGAGTGTGTTTTCCTGTTTATGTATTCACTCATTTAGCTGGTAAGTATTGGGAAAATATGGTGTGGCCAGCAATATGAATATTTAAAGCTAAATAGAGCATGGCCCTTTCTTGTCAGCAGTTCACAGTCACATTGGAAAGGCAGATACCTAGGTAAAATATTTAATGTAAATGGTTATTGTGACGCCCTCTTGATGGAGATACAGTCAAGGAACTATAGGAATACAAAGGGAAAGCGCCAAAATCCAGGGCTAACCAGACTGAAGCTGAACTTTTTTAGGTCTAAGATACACGGGGATTTTATAGATATTCACATGAGATGTGGTGGGAAGGCCAAGGGGAAGGACCCGGGGGCAAAAAGAGAGTCTTAGAAAAACTCACACTACTGAATCAAAAATACAGTGATTGGCAAGCTGCTGTCCCTTGAATAATGTTGGGGCAATATGCTCCCAAGAACCACAGGATGATTTCAGTAGAAGGATTTGCATATATTAAAGGTATTGGTTTGGGAGAAATTTTGTGTTTGAAAGAAGAGACAGTGTAATGTTAGGAAGATATATTAGAGTTTTGTACGCCTGGGGAAAATATTCGACATCAACCGCTGCGCTGGATGGAGGAAGCATTAGAGGTTCAGCCTGTGGTCACTTGGCTCTGTGTCTAGCTTTGTCGTGAGGCGTGGCACCATGGAGGTGGGAGCTGAGGGAGGGTCACACCATGACTGCCAGGAAATGACGTTAGGAGGAGGGCAGGGCACCATGTAGTTACCAAAATTATATTCCCCACTGACTTGCCTTCTCCTACCAAGCCCTACCTCCCCTTATTCCACCATGCAATTAGGCCAGCTCTGTGCCCATCAACCGATTAAACTGTGCATTAGGTCAGAGCCCTTAGAGCACTGAACTACTGAGGTACAGATGAATGTAAGGCTACAGCAGCCAAGTCATTCTGTGTGGGTAGAGTACAGAGCAGCAAGGTGGTTGGTTCCTCTGGGTAGTCATAGATTCTTGGCTGGTCTCTAGTGGGGCATTTGGATAGTCCTCCTTCTAAGTATTCTCACCCAGAATGACAATTCTGAACTATCAACGAAGGGCATGCAGACCCAATGTGAGAACATCAGACACGTTCACAGAATTACTGCTTTTATTTCAGCAAAACACAGACTTCCATGTGTGGGCGCAGTAAACGATGTTTTAGATGAAAGAAATTGGTAGAACACTTCATTCTACCAAAACTCATTGAAAATGATTCATTTATCCCAGGATAGCTTAACTTTCCAAAGTCTTTTCTTTATAAGGAGAGATCATAGACATGCATAATAAAGTT
>CABHPQ010149377.1:0-14877 GCA_902168405.1 Peromyscus aztecus | reverse complement strand
ATCCAGCCACTCATTTATATTTATTAATAGCCCTCTCAATATTCCAGGCCAAAGGAACAAAGATGAACAGGACAGATACAACCCTCTACACAGGATATCAACAATCTTACATTGTGAATTTCCCCAGTTCATTTCAAAACTCCATTGTTTGCCTAGCACGTTTCAATTCATGAATTTGTTTACTTTTTTAGTGTCTCTCTTACTTGGTACCACATTTCCTAGGAATCAGCATAATGACTCTCTTTCTTATTGTTTTCCTCCACACCCAGGAGAGTGCCTAGCACAGGGTATGTAGTCACAATATTCCAGTCAATTAGTTGAAAAGAACAGAGGAATTTCGTCCTCACAATAACTGAAAGCAACCACTACTGTGCAGTGAGCCACAGGAACTGGGTGGCACTAAAAGTTTCTTCAAACCAGTTTGCAGTCTTACAGGCTTTGGACCAACAATTAAAGTTCAGCCAAGATGATTCACAGTGATAATCTTGGCTTTTGCATTCTTTCATTGTGCTCCTGTAAGTAGCAGCAGGTACTCATAAGGGGACTCCAAAGAGAGCCAAGCACAAATTCAGAACAGGCACTTGCATCCCTTCAGTTACCATAAACACACTATAAACATTAAATAAAGCTCTTAGAACAATGCTGGGATTGTTCAAATGAAAATGGCCCCCATAGAATCATGTTTGAATGCTTGGTCCCCATTTGGGAAGGATTAGGAGGTATGACCTTGCTGGAAGGGGCCTGTCACTGGGGACAGTTTTGAGATCTCTGTGGGGCGTTTACCCACCAACCCCATAGCTCCCCAGAGTTTTCTTGAGTGTGAGCAACAGGAAATATTAGATAGAAGGATTTACTGCAGAGAATCTTGTGGAAATAAACAGATAGAAAATAAAGGATCGCCTCGAGAGGGCCTGGAACCTTTTCCAACGGGCCTGTCTCTGCCCCAGGGTATTTGTAGAGACGCCAAGGAGTGGAGCAAAAGACCTCCCCCCCAGCACAGCCAAGTGCAGACCATCTCAGACACCTCCACTCAAGCCCATGGACCTAATCACTCTCTATGTGGACCTGCTGGGTAAAGCCACGTGGAACCCGAAAATGGGCTCCCACAGGTCTCAAAAGCCATGCACATTCCCCATTGGCTATCACTACTTGTAGTTTGAAGTGTGAGCTCTCAGCTGCTCCAGCTGCCATGGCTTCGCTCCACCATCATGGACTCTAAACATCTGGAATGGTAAGCCCAATTAAACCCTTCCTTTTACAAGTCAGCTTGGTCATGGTGTTTTATCAAAGCAACAGAAAAGTAATTAATACAAATGTGAATATTTTTCCTGCTGTAGTAATTATCACTATGATATAGGGACAAAGAATGTATAATTTTTAGGAGATCATTAGTGAAAATGTTTTGAATTACAGTCATTTTTATAAAAGGGATAAAGCAACATTTTCATATTCCCTTTGTATTTAAAGTAGCAAACAAGTCTGTGCCATTTCTGAAAAGGAAAAGTTATTTAATCTGTATGTGTTCAGTAGACAAGTAAGAATCAATTCCATTGCTGATGAAAGTTTTTGAAAATAAGTCTAAAAATCACTAATCAGGAATTTATTCAATTATTTATTTATTTGTTTGTTTGTTTATTGAGACTGGGTCTCACTGTATAGCCCTGGCTAGCCTGGAATTCGGTTTGTAGGTCAGGTTGACCTTGAACTCATAGAGATTTATCTGTCTCTGGCTTCAGAATGCTGGGATCAAAGGCAATTGCCACAATGCCCAGTTCAAGCATGGACGTCTAACATGCTTTTCAATATTAGAGTGGTATGGTTTTTACTACAGAGAATCCTCAAATATGGTGATCAGAATACTCCAGAATATTAACTCAGATTTTAGCTTAATCTCTCTTTCATAAATCATCATCACAATGCCTACACAACACTGATACTAGTTTTAGAAAAGCTAACACTTGTAAAATACATCACATAAGGCCAATGTCATCACTGAAGATAGATTTTGGACCTTAAAAGGTTTATGACAGGTGTGTTGTCCATACTTATGATCATAGAACTTATGAGTCCAAGACAAAGGTATTCACACATTGGAAGCCAGTCTGGACTACATAGAGCTTCATGTCAGCCTGGGCTACACAGCTAGACCCTATTTCAAATGCTAAACCAATCAAAGTGTTTATATTTTGCCTGAAAATATAATACACTAAGTAGCTATTAGTTTAGCAATAACTACTAAATAAAGAGAAAATGACTGATTGGCCACTCATTTCTCTATTTACACTTGTTTGAAAGTTTCAATCCATTCTGTCCCGTGATTTGAATGAAAACAAGAATATAACCGGTGTGTAGTTTAGTACAGCAGGATTTCTCAGTCTGCCAGCTCCCAAATCATGACACGGAGACTCATTATTAGTTATGAATGCTTGACCTTATCTTATGCTTGTTCCACTAACTCTTACAACTTAAACTAACCTGTTTCTTTTCATCTACATTTTGCCTCAGGCTTTTTGCCTTTCTTTCATTCTGTATGTCCTACTTGGTGTCCCATTGACTGGCTGCTGCCTGGCTTCTGACCCCAGGTGTATTCCTCTCTTTCTCCCTCATTTTCTCCTCCTCCTTATTCTCTCTGCCTGACAGCCCCACCTATCCCTCTTCTGCCTAGCTATTGGTCATTCAGCCTTTTATTAGACCAATCAGGTACCTTAGACAGGCAAGTTAAAACAGCAGCACATCTTTACATAATTAAACAAACGCAGTATAAACAAAGGTAACACACCTTTACATAGTAAAAGTAATATTCCATAACAGTTGAGGAGAAGGGTTTTATTGTAGATATGGGAGAAAGAACATCCAGAGGCATCTGGAACAGTCCAGATTGAATATGGCCAGCAGAACAGACAGGACCATGAGAAGAGAGAGAAATTGGGAGAGGGAGAGGAAGAGAAGTGAGATGGGCAAGCAGATAAAGAGAGGAGCTGTGGACCAAGAAGTTGAAAGTGAGTCAGGAGACCCAAGAGAGGAAACGGGAACCAAGAGAGTGAGTTACATAGAAATCAGAAGATGGGGGAAGGGAAGCCCAGTCTGTTGCTAGAGTTTTCCTGCCTGGCCCACAGTCAAGACAAATCTCTCTCATCTGCCAGTCCCACAGCCGCTCAGACCCAACCAAGTAAACACAGAGACTTATATGGCTTACAGACTGTATGGCTGTGGCAGGCTTCTTGCTAACTGTTCTTATATCTTAAATTAATCCATTTCCATAAATCTATACCTTGCCACGTGGCTCGTGGCTTACCGGCATCTTTACATGCTGCTTGTCCTGGCGGCTGCTGGCGGTGTCTCCTTCCACCTTCCTGTTCTTTTCTCCTCTCTGTTAGTCCCGCCTATACTTCCTGCCTCGCCACTGGCCAATCAGTGTTTTATTTATTGACCAATCAGAGCAACACATTTGCCATACAGAACATCCCATAGCACCAGTCCCTGGGCTGGAGACATTTAGGGTAGGGACCTGGGCAAGAAGTGCTTAGAAGAGCCAAGGTATGGGGTGAGACTTGTTCCAGGTTTCTTTCAGACCTGGCATGATCCTTTTCTTCTTAGGAAATTCAGTGATCAGAGTGCTGTCTGAATCCTGGGTAAAGAGGAGTTAAATAAGCTGAGAGCCCTGAAAGTCTTTCTCACCCTGTACTTGGGAGCTTGTTTCCACCAGGACAACCTTCTCAGCTGATTCCCAGAGATTTTGTTAATGAGGGCTGTACTCTGGCCACCATCAATCTCATCTTTCCCAGATATTACTGCCATCACCATTATTTTTGCAGAAGAGATCCTATACACTACTGTTATAACTTCCTCCACATCTTTAAAGGCTTCTCATTAAGTCCCTCCTGATGACTAGTATAATATGTGGTCCCAATGAAACCTGAACAACCCTGTTTTTATAGATTCCTCCTACATGATACCTGCACACTTATTTCACTCTCACATGAGTCCTGATGTGTACCACAAAATGAACATATGTAGACTGACTGTAAGAGAACCTGCTTTCATATTCCTTAAAAAGGGAAAGACATCAACAGACTTGCAGAATTATCAGTAAGTAAAACACAGTTAGGGTATCCATGGTAACTACCAATGATTAAAACCAAAGGACTTCTTGAGGGGGTCTCTGTAGGTGTCAGGCAGGAAAGTGAACCTTAAAGAGGTTGAGAGTCAAAACTTGGTTCAGATTGATTCTCAACTTGGACCAAGACTGCTGAAGAGCCTGATGCCAGCCAGTTCATTGCCAGCATATTTTAAACACAGTCAAATTTGGAAAAAAAAAGTTTCCTGTGTAGTACAATCCCTGGTATAAAAGAAAGCATAATTACATTAAAACGCAACTCAGGGTACATGTCATTTCTTCTAAGAAGATGGGTTTTAGAGATAGGCTACATGTATTAGTTTAAGGGCATAGGGAAGGGTCTGGCCTGGTCTCTGTCAAACAGATAACATAGAGGTCATTTGAGCTATTAGCCATCTACAGACCTTGTGGCTAGAGTTTTCCAGCCTGGCCCACAGTCAGGATAAATCTCTTTCACCTGCCAGTCCCACAGCCGCTCAGACCCAACCAAGTAAACACAGAGACTTATATTGCTTACAAGCTGTATGGCCGTGGCAGGCTTCTTGCTAACTGTCCTTATATCTTATATCAATCCATTTCTATAAATCTATACCTTGCCACATGGCTCGTGGCTTACCGGCATCTTTACAAGCTGCTTGTCCTGGTGACGGCTGGCAGAGACTCCCTCTACTTTCCTGTTCTTTTTATTCTCTCTGTTAGTCCCGCCTATACTTCCTGCCTAGCCACTGGCCAATCAGTGTTTTATTAGCAACACATTTGCCATACAGAACATTCCACAGCAAGACCTGGTTGTGGGAGCCCCTGCTGTAAGGGTCATCTAGATTGCTAGGCACTTCCCATACTCCTGGTTGTAGGGGCTTGATATGGCCTAGGCCAATCAATAACACAGATCACCAAACAGTTATTTAGCCTCCGATTCCCAGCCTTCTGGATGGAAAAACAGGTATTTTCTTCTTTGAAGAGACAGCCCTACATGATTAACATTCCCAGTTTCCCTTTTTTGTCTGGGGCTGCAAGGACCTGCACACTATGCTCCCAAGAACTTCTAATGCCATAGCATTTATCATGGGCTGACATACTGTATGTACCTTGTTTATAACTGGAATATAAATTCAACAAGAGTGGGAGTGTTTTCCATTCTGTAGACTACCCTAGTTACAACAGAGATTATTAATATTCTGGGGTTAGATGAATGAGAAAACTAAACAAAACACCTAAAGACCAAAAGGAGCAGTTTTTTTACCTCAAAACTACTCTATCCTAATAATATCCTAACAGTAATCATATAGTACAGATGGATAAAAATTAGTAGAGATTTGCAAAACAAACAACAAATGTAGCTGATGTCCTATCCTATAGCAGTGTTCTGGCTCAGAACACTAACATGGACTCTGAAAGTATAGGATGGTGATGCTATCATTGAACCATACACCCTTCAGTTCTTTTTCATTTTCAAATACGTTGTAGGCACAGAAGTACACAAGCCCATATTTGTTCCAGCAGATAAAGAAATGAATCTTAGATGGAACTAATCTTCTTTTTTATTTCTGATAGTATATATTTTGGTTTTTCAAAAACCAATATATTGAAACCTTGTCATGTGTCTAAGTCTAGACAGTGGTTCCTGAAAACCCTGTGCCTCATTGTCCTGTTCTTCTAGGATATGTGAAGTGCTTAACAATGAATCAAGCCATGTTGTCTGCTTTATCAGCATCTTGCTAGTAGACAGCAGAGGGAACTGTTAGTACACTCAGCAGCAGAGAGGTATAGCCAGGCCAGAGGGGAAGGGACCAGTGTAGGTATGTATATCAGGCTTAGGTCCCTTCTCCTTTTAAACACTTCATTTTACTGGAAACTTGCACCCTGCCAACACCTTGTAGCCCAGTTGTGAATGATATCTCTAAAAGGTTGGCTTTGCATGATAAAGAACTTAGCATTTCTTTTTACTAGACTTTCTTTCTGGGAGTTTCATTGTCATTCAGATGAAGTTTTAGTTACCTGCCCAAGTCCCTAAGGATTTTCACACTGCTCTTCTCTCTCTTTTACTCCAGACATCGCCTCATCTGACCTCTCCACCTCCTTCTCACAATCTCAACCATCTGGAACAATTTCTTATTTTCCTTTGACAAGTGTCATATCTTACTCAAGACTCCTTAAAACCGTTCTCTTCTGAGCAGGCAATTCCAAGCTTTTTTTTTTTTTCCTCTCTCTCCCTTCTAATAGTCAGGGTCTGATGCCCTCATCCTAATCTGCTATCTAATCTAATGACCTATCCTGTCTCATTGCTCTGTGTGTTCTTCCTTCTAGAAAGTGCCAGTAAATCAAAGAGAATTACAGCCCATCACAAGAAGCGCCACAGTTCTCCTCTGATGATCTGCTACTATAACTACAGATAGTAGCAGAAATTAGTGACCCAGTGCACAGCTTTCTAACTCGTCTGGTTCACATGCTCTTTAGGCATCGAGGTAGAGGTAAATTATGCCATTTGAATTCCATGGGAATCGTTTAGAACTGGGAAACAAGGCTAATTACAATTTCAATAGGGAATTGAGTAGCATAGTAGGACAGGCATTTATAAAATAAATAATAATAATAATAGACATTTCATAAGATTCTGATGTCAGAAAATGGAAATCATAGAGGTTTTGTGGCCACACAGTCTGGAGTACAGTACCACACACTTCCCACCTTGGAAATACATAATAGACATTATAAGGAAGTTTGTGAATGACCCTGTCAAACAATCTCTATGATTTTATTTGTATTTTTCAAATTCGTGCCTCTTTAGAATTTTTCTTTTGATTAGCACATGGCTAATTATTACTTAGCAGAACTATTAACTACAAGGTTCAGATGCAATCTGATGATATTTGTTAATCCATCCCCAAAAGTTTCCTGTGAGAGTCACAAGGATATTAGAACACACACACACACACACACACACACACACACACATTTGAACAATAGTTGGCTATTAAGGTAATTAAAGAGAGGCAACATACATGTTACAATTTTGTACATATTACACAAATTTACAATATATATACATATATTCTTGTGTGTGTGTGTGTGTGTGTGTGTGTGTGTGTGTGTGTGTGTGTGTGTGTGCTTGGTCCATATAATGTTATTTGCATGTATATGGCTTTAGGGACAATATATATTCCCTCAGGAAATAGACAGTGGAAAGATTTTAAGAGCCGGAAAAGCAGGATATCTACTGTGAGACTGCTTCTCCTAGAAATAACCGGAACGCTACACCCATAAAGTCTTAACAAGAGGGCGACCTAAACATGGAATGAACAAGGATGATAAAAATCAACATGCTAACATGGAAGGGGGAAATCTCATGGGCCACAACCCTAGACAGAAAACTACAGGCCACTAAAGAATGTTGAGAGCTAGAGAAAATAGGCTTCCCCATGGAAGTTACTTTTAAATCATCATTTTAACTCATGGTTGAGTAATTCAAAACTATCTTATGGATATCAGCTAAAATTCACTGTCTTCATAAAGATTTCTACAATTGGGGTGAATTAGATACATGATTTCAGTATCTTCTATCACTATACTTTTTAAACGTGGCATGCCCATGTGCTCTCAAAATGTAGAGCTGCTTTTTAAAGTCATGCTCTGCCCTCCTACCCTAGGAATCTGCTGAGGTGGGTACTAACACCTGCCCATGCCCTGAGGCCTTTCAATGGTACTTTCTCTGTAAGGGCTTCTAGGATGCCTCTTGCTGTAATTCTATGTTTTGTCATGTCCTCCAAATGCAACTTAATTTTACTCTAGCTTATAATAATTTATGACGTATTCAAGAACTTGTCTGAGAGTCTCTGTGGGACAGAAAATTCCTGATGGATAGGGTTTGTGTTTGCTGCTTTCCAGAATGCTTCAAATAAAGAAAATATTTCTAGTTAAACCACATCATCCACATACAGCCATTAGTGTCAGAGTGAAGACTAGACCCGTCACCTTTGAGGAAGGTGGTGTCTCTAATGAAACATAATGCAACAAAGGAGGTGGAGATTTGGGTCCAGGACTTCTCACTCTTGTGCTCATAGGAACACAAGGAAGCATCAGTTTTACTACTGCTGTGCACTGCTCTATTATGTTGTAGTAATAGTTTGATAACGAGAAGTGATGATATGTGAAATTACAATGTAACTAAAGATGTGCTATTTTGGGATTAATCTCACAAAAGGAAGAACTATGGAAATTATTGTTCTCATAAATAATTAATATTAGAATGATGAGCAGAGTATCCTTTGAGACTGATATAAATGTGACTCAACTCCTTTCTTCAGGGGCATCCTACTTCTACGATTGCTGTCAACTCCCTGGGCCTCCACTTTTTCACCTGTAAAATGTCAAAGAGCATTCACACTGAGCACTGGGCATCACCATTATGCTAAATATTGGGCAGTTTGTTGGTATTAGCATGCAAAAAATCTCAATTTTTATAATAACACTATGGGGTAGATAGTCCCATTTTATTTGTGTGTAAGGAATATCAGCTCTGAAATTAGTCAAACGAATTGACTACCGATATACATATGACTACAATTCAGCTGAAGCAACAGTTAAAGCCAAACTCACTACAGCTAGCCTCTGAGAATTTAAGAAAATACATATTGAACATGAAGTCACCTGTTACAATACAAAACCCTAGTAGGTTTGCCCCACAGAAGTCCTTTTCTCACATTCTTCTCTACTCACCAAAAATGGGAATTTTCTAAATCAACACTGAGAAGCCCTGGATTTTGGAAGGGTTTTACATAAAATGGGATCATGACTGCAAAGTGCCTTAAAAGTTCAAAAACCACAACAAATGTAAATCGTTGTACCTTCTCAAATGGGCACCACAATTATGTACTTGCTTGCTTGGCGTTCTCTGATAATCATTCCAGAAAGACCTGTGGCTGTGGTGATATATTGTGTACCTTAATAAAATTTGCCTGAAGATCAGAGAGACAAAGGAACAAGTCATTGCCATGTCTCACCTCACCAATTCCAGGAATCCTCTGACTGAAATCCTCTTTTATCCCCCCTTGAAAGGCTCTAGCCAAAAAAGCCTCTAGCTGAAAGGGACGCTTCTGCCTAAAAGCCTTTAGTTCCTGTCTCCTCATGCCTTAAATACCTTTCTCCGCTCAGTCATCACTTTCTGGGATTAAAGGTGTGTATACTTCCCAAGCAAAGGCATGAGGTCTCAAGTGCTGGGATTAATGGTGTGTGCCACCACTGCCTGGCTCTGTCTTCTCTCCTACATGGAATCAATCTCATGTAGTCCAGGGTGGCTTTGAACTCACGGATCCAGACAGATCTCTGCCTCCGGAGTGCTAGGATTAAAGGTGTGTGCCACCACTGCCTGGCATCTATGTTTAATCTAGTGGCTTGTTCTGTTCTCTGATCTTCAAGCAAATTTTATTAGGGCACACAGTATATCACCACCTGCCATTTTATGTCAGGGCTCAAAGTCACATGTCCACTTAAATTCTTTTCTAAGAAAGAATACTTGTAAACATATTATCTTACATTTTTTTTTCTTTGTCAACATAGGTAAAATGTCCAGGCAATAAACTGATTCTATCCAGGTAGCCTCTGATTCCCTTCCAGAGAGTCATGTCTGGTGTCTACTGATATTTGAGTTGAAACCATAAGAGGCTGTCATGTCTTTCATACTTTGTCACTGTCTTTCAGAAATGTTCAAATTTGAACTTCAGCATCCAGGTCTTGATTTCAGATTTGGAACTTCAGGGAAATGTGATTGCACACAAAGCTCACTGCTCTTTTTTTTTTTTTTTTTTTTTTTTTCTGGCAAGTTTTGTCTGAGTTACTGGTGACTTTTTTTTCTTCAACGCACACATGCAAATGCATAAGCACAGCATGTGTAATCAAAGAAGTGCCAAAAGTATACAGATGTAAAATGAAAACTCAGCCAATCATCTAAATGTTTAAAAAATACCCAGATGTTAGATAGGATACAGATAAACCATCTGGCACATCAGCTTTGTTTTTCCTTTTCATCCAGCTGTTGAGTACTGTGGAAGGACAACTTTGTTCTGTGCTTAAAGTTGAACAAAGAGAAGGCTGTCACATGAGTACTGCTGGTCCTCTAGAAAGCATTTCCAATCCTATAGTTCTGACATCTTTAATATTCGTGAGGACACAAGTAGTCTGCCAATTCGTCTTTTTGTCCTAGGACATGTGTTTTAAGACGAACAGTTCCTCTTAAAAGAGCACTGCATCACACCAACCTACAGACTGGAAGATGTTCTACAGAAACTGCCCGCTCTAGCAATAGCAAATGCAAATGTCATGAGACACCCAGATCAAGTCACACACTAGAAGTGACCCAGTTTTTAGAATTAGAACTCATTTGAAAGCACCTCAGAAAACTTTTGAATTCTTACAAGTATCTTGATTTAGTTAAAAATTCATATCTAAAATTAAAGAGCAACACATTTTCTTCATATATAGTTTACTATTTATATTTCAATACTAGTTTTTAAAATAAAATTTTATTTTAAAATTAGCAATAAAAATAAACTTTACTTTCTCTTTGCATCAATAAGGTATTTTTGTATATTTAATACTTACAAAAGATATAAAAATGTCCTACAACAAAACATTAAATAAAAATGAAATGATACAGCAAATATTGTGTTAACTATAAATCCACCACAAAGTCATCATACACACGCCATCCTCATAAAAGCTAGTAAATAATACCACCAGCTAAAGTAGAGAGAAATGATGGGGTAAAACACCCCGGAAAAGCACAGAGGGAAAGATGGGCATGAAATTTGTAGACAGTTTGTAGGTAGGCTTTCAAAGTGGCATGTGACAGAGCCAAGCACAAATCCTCTTACTTATTAACAAGATTTGTCCCTGAGCCTGTCAAACACTGCTTTGAAAGTACCTGCTTTTGTGAAAGTGATACTGCTTTTCCCTGCCAGGTTTACTCCTGAGAGATTAATGTATAATCTCTTTAGGTTTCATCATTTCATTTCTGTGAATATGACAAATTGTTTTGAGCACTCTTCATACATACACAGAACAATATAGGCACTAAATGCTTATTGGTACATATTTAAAGCCCTCAGAGACACTCTTTTCCTCATTGGAAATTATTGTTGTATCAAAATAATCTCAAGATTTACCATTGAAAGTTTCTAACTAATGCATGTGTGCCTTGATACCAAAAGGTGGTTGCTTTCAACTTCAACAGATCTGGTACCTACTTTTTTGCAAATATTTTACAGTTCATTTACTATTGTGAAATGAAATTCATAGATACTACAGCTATGTTGAGGCTATCACTAAAAAAAAAAAAAAAAACCCAATACCATGCCTGTGTCCCAACTATAAAACAAAGGTAATAAAAAAGAAAGCACATCATAGCAAAACTGTACATATTTTGAAATGTGAACATTTAAAATCTCCTGTATAAGGGAGACATGAAGTCTACCACTGGTATATATGCAAGAATCATTCTAGGTTTGTTAGAAGCATCAGTTACCAATTAAGCTGAAGTAAAGTCATTATGTTGATGCAACAATATTATAAACAGTTGCCACTGGTGACCAATAATGAATGAAGTTCAAAATAATTTTCTCTCTATTTGCATATAAGTTTGATTCCTAGAAAAGTTAGGACATATTAGACCATATTAAAGGTTTGTAATTATAAGGTTGGAAAGAGAACTCAGCAGTTAAGAACATATACTGTTGTAGAGGACCTAAATTTGGTTCCCAGTATGCACATTGGGCTGCTCCCAACTACTTGTAACTCCACTTCCAGTGTTTCCCACACCCTCTTCTGGAATCTGTGGGCACCTACATTCAAACATGCACAGACCTATATACACTAACATAGCACATAACTAAAAACATAGTAAAATGAAATTTTAAAATATCTTAAGTCTAAAATGGAAATGGGGTATAGGTTTAGATAATGGTAAGTAGGTATTTCAACTACATGCATGTCTGCCTCATAAGATTCTTGAAAGCCCGATAAGTACAGGACAATTGATCTCTCAATGAGTTGACCTTTCTGCAGGCCACGAATATCTACCCTCCCTTGCCCAGCACAAGTCAATGCAGCCCTGGATACAATCTATTTCCTACAAAGGCCTAACACATCCCATACATTTCCCAAACTCTATACAATGTATCCTGATTCCTCCATGTAAATACTGCTGTAATTTTGGAGGGCTGAAAGAAAACCTAACCTATGACATTTATGATATCATATCCATGTCATTATGATGTCATACCCATCAGAGACAAAACCCAATGTTTAAGTCCACACAGCTCTTGATGTTAGGCTCATGAATTCTATGACAAAGGTATTCACTAACATTTTCATTCTAAAATTTAAACATATAGAGGTGGAGCTTATCACACGGGCTTATCATATGGGCTGGGGGCATTTTAATGAAACTTAAAGTATCACATGCTAGGATTGATGACTGATTTTAAAAAAAGAATATACTTTTGTAAGAATAACATTTCATATGCATAAAGACTCTACAAACAAACTACATAATGTGTAAAGCAGAAGATAAAATGAAACTCAGAAAGAATGTGAGAGAAAGAGAAAAAAGAAAAACTGGTGCAAGCTGTTGATTCAGGGGAAAGAATGTTGCCATATGACATGATATGGTGCTAGATTTATTATTCCATTTATCCATTTATCCTTAAAACAAACCAACCATAGACGTTTACCTTTGAAATATAAAGTTGCTATTTCTGTGCAGCACAGTTTTACAGAACCATGGATTTATGGTTTCACAAGGTATCAGTCACACTTCCATGGCATTTGCTGATATAAATATAAAAGCTTCATTTTAAAGGATAAATAAAGCCACACTATTATCTAAACAGGGTAAAATTTAACATCCTTGTGGTTTGTGGAAATTTTTGATGTGCCTGCTGGCTTTTCAATAAAAATCAATTATGCCTTAAATGCGAGCGGTAGTCAACATACTACAGACTATAAATTCAATTTCATACTCAGAAATATGGATTAGCTGAACTTGATGCCCTTCCATTGATTTCAGAAAGCAAAAGCTGATAAGGTAAATAATAGTAAGAGGCTCTCTGACACTCCACATCAAGTTCCGGATTTCCATATTATTTTTTGTAAGAACTGTGCAGTCACCACAATATCCTCCTTGTGAAATATGTATGATGAATAGATATTATATGGATTGCTGATTCATCTCTCCATACAGAATGGATATTTGGCTTTCATAAGTCAAGGAAAGAGCTGCAACAGGAAAAAAAAAAGAGTATGCTTATTTCCCTGGGCTCAGCATGAAGTGTGTGTCAAGCAATTGTGAATAAATCCTGTGAGTAATTAGAACACAGATTAAACAGTGAGATTCCACCTATAAATAAAAATTGTATAAACCCAGAACTCATGATTTTTTCCGGTTCTCCAGCACATGTTTATGTATATGTGTATAATTCTATAGAGGTAGAGAGAGAGAAAGAGAGGGAAGGTAGAGAGAATTTTTAAATACTAAAAAAAGAAAGATCGCATTGTTCTGCTCATTGAAAAGAATACTTTCAATGACTAGAATCTCAAAGAGGACAGGATCTTCAGAGGGGAGAGGAGCTGATTTGGCACTAAGAAATCGAAGAAATAATGACTGTGAGGAAGAAACGTAGACTAGTTTACAGCATAATACAATCATATCTGAGATAATTTTGTTCCTTCTTCCTTTAATGCACAGAACACTTAGGTTTTATAGAGCTGTTCAGGTCCACACATGGGGCATGTCATGACTTAGTTTTTCTCTTTTCAGTAAGCTTGGTGAACTCAGCTTAAATCCTGAGTTCTGAAGATTTCCTCCATGGGACCCCATCTCACCTTTCCCCAGGACAAGACGGCTTTACTCACAAACAAGAATTGCTTTGTCTCATATCCAGCATGTGAAGGGAACAACTATGGTCCTATCAGGTACAAGATGCACATTCTTAAAACAAGGGTCTCACAGCCTTCCTGGAAGGAATCACCTTTGAGATTTCATATTCTCATTTTCATAAAATTCCTACTTCAAGAAATTTACACTTGAATTTCTCTAGATAGAAGTGAATCGTTAGAGTGCACTTATGTATTACTTGTGCTGAATTACAAGAGGTTTCATTAATGAACAATAGCTATGAGAAAGGTTTGTTCAAAACTGAGACCACAAAAAGAGATAGACATTGAAGGAAAATACTTTCACTAGTAGATTTTTTTATGTATTTGGCCATAGAATATTTATTATTCCTTCTGATAAATTTTGAGAGAAACCATACAGGAACAATTCAACAGTTATTGTGGGCTCCTTTTTTTTTAAATTTTCTTAACAAGGAAATTGTTTATATGAGAAAAATCATAAAAGTAGTAGAAAAGAATGATATAGTCTCATTCTGACATTCCAGTTATTGACTTGTTGGATGGAAAAAAAAGCTCAAGAAACATTTCTTTTGCATGTGTGCTCATTTATGAATAACACTGTGTTCTCGGAGCAGGAAATGTGTGGGCACATTTTCCATCATAGTATTTTCCATCTTATTTCAGTAAGAATACAACTAGAAATCATATTTGTCTTATACCACTGTACACTAACATATATGTAAAACATGAAGTTTCTAATGAATATTTACTATAAGATTACAAAATCTTAACTTTTAACTTCCAGTATTTGAAACCCATCTAACAAAAAAATGCCACAGCCAACCATTTTCATCATATGCTGTAATGCAGCT
>CABHPQ010149376.1:0-27026 GCA_902168405.1 Peromyscus aztecus | reverse complement strand
TTCCCTTTTTGTATCTTAAGGTCCAGCTCCTCACTACCATCTCCCTAACTGTTCTGTCCTCAGTAATCACTTTGCTTTCTAAACACTCCTAATCCTAACAATTGAATAGAGGTGATTTCATGCAAATCTGGTAGTCACTGAAAGTAAGAAGTGATGATTGCAGAATGTTTCAACACATAGGCTGTGGATAAAGTCACTTTTATATTCATTTGTACACTAATAAGATAAATATAGTCATGACGGGAAGGGAAATTATATCAGATAATAAAGATAAGCTAACTGTTACATAAGGAGAAGAATTACAGGTTAGTTTGAAATCTTGAATTTGGAAACATAAAGATGGCAAAATCTACAGAAAAGGTTCAGTTGGGCAGATTGGAAGTAGGGGCAAGGGTCAGGGAAGATGACATACCCTGAGAGGGCAGAACGATTACTGAGGTTGAGGTGGCGAGCTTGGGGTTTTGCTTTCATGGTGCATGTAGAAGCAACAGCTATGAATCAGGCATATTGGTGAGTACCTGTTCTCTGTATTTAAGATAATTTCCAAAAAGAACCACCTAATATTGAATCTGATAGCATCAAGGGCTTGTCCTTCCCAGTCTCTATAACCACAAGGACTTGACTCTGTAGCTACTACAACCATCGTCTAAGGGATTTTGCTATGAGGAGCTTAAACCAACTAAGGAGGTGATTAAGTCAGTCCCATCATCTTACTAAGGTGTGAATCAACTGGTTATTATAGAAACACTATGGTAGAAACCTTTCTGTACAGGAGGAGTCATGGATCCCCCAGCTGACCCAACTGAGTCCTACACTACTATGGTTACACAGAAGCATTTTCTTTCTTGGTTCTCTTGCTCAGTACCAACTAAAGTCTGGCTTCCAAATGGATTCTTTTTCATGGACTTAGAAAGTCCAATATCTAATTTTGATATTTTTGAGGATTAAATCTATACTCTTCAATAAACCATCTCACTTCTATGTCATTTTCACTTGATGCACAGGCTTATATTTGGCCCTAACTTATACTTGACCTGTCATGGCAACATTATTGCTAGCTTCTTTAAGACATTCGTTTCAACTGATCTTTGTACTTTTCTATATTCTTTTCTAAATAATAATTTTCTTTTCACAAACACACAAACACCTACACACATATAATAATTATGAAGTTCCAAACTTGAAGCTTTGGGGGGATTTCTATTTGATTATTTTAAGAATAAAACTGTTGTCAGCTTTGTTTGTGGAGAGGGTTTAGAAGCTCTGTTTACTCTGAAAGTAATCACTTCTTGATTCAAACAGCTTCACCAGTAAATAGAATATCTTAGGACATTAATTATATGGGAGAGAAGTCAGCAAGAAGTAGCTGTTACAATTCATTACTGTACAAGAAATAGCAAAAGAAGGGAGAAAATGTAAAGACAGAGATAATTGTTATAGCTTGGCTGTGAATAGGATTGGGATAGATGGATTGGAATAGTTTATCTTTCTCCTCCATAATAAACTCAAACACAGACCGGGAGTGAGCATACGGAAGTGAGTCAGTGCCCCTCTGGAACACTGCAGACAAAATCAGGACCAGGCATACCTTTTGAAATATTGTGTAATTAGTATTTTAAAGTTTTTTTTTCTGTTTCTATGCCTGCATAGTTTCCTGTACAACATTTTTACTTAGTTTATACAAACCTTCCTTTATACCTGTCCTCTTTAAAGCTAAACCACCCAGAGCTCCTGTTATATGAGGGCTGATTTGGATAACAGTGTGGCAAGACTTCTTCTTTGAGATGTATATCAACCTGCTCTCTTTACTCATCTCTGCCACCTCAGGCAGTCCTGAAGAGTGCTGTTACTCACAGAATACAGTCTATGGACCCAGACACGAGTCCTTTCATTTTACAGATATTAAAATCAATACACAGAGATACAGTTCTTTAGTCTGACCCATATTGTTGGATTCTGCTGAAGTTGTCCAAAGAGAAGATGTTGGTTCAAATGTTTTTCTCTAGACTCTATCCCCTTTGCTTATTCAAGGGAGAAATGGCAGAGTGCATGTCAGAGTCAGAAATACATCACATCCCACCTTTGTGGCTCAAGGAGGATTTTATACTGGCCCAGGTCTATATAATAATGTACCCAATATTAAGTATTAGGATAATAAGCTCATAGGAGGTTTCAGAGAGAAAAGCATATGAGAGTAATCAAGGTTTTCATGATGTTCTGTTTGAAACTAAAAGATAATAATATGAAACACATTTCAAAACACACCATGGTGTAGAGAGCACACTTGTTTTTTCCCCACTTCCAGGTGATCCTGAGTAGTTATAGGGAGTGGGAGGGATAGCTGTACTCACTTGTGAAGAATCCCGTTTATAAGAGGATAGAAACCTCTGTGACCACACTGCCTTCTGAAGGAGAACAAAGGCTAAAATGAGATGACACCTGGCCTATTATTCTTGAGGGCCAACTCAGAAGAGAGGTGCATAGCTTTGTTAACCAAGGGGCGGGGGAAGGAGACTTCTGTGGTTTTGTATTGAAATGGAAACCTTGTTGCAAGAAGATGTGGAGTGGTAGACAGAAAGAAAAAAGGAAGAAAATTAAGAGAAGCAATAGGGAGAGAGGAGGTTGCCCATTGCGCAGAGTGAAAACAAACAAAACAGGAAAATAAAAGGAACATTCTAAGTCGAAGGGTGGTGGCAGGAAACAGGGCAGGCACTCCAGTCACATCTAATCATGGAATTCAGCCTGGTAGGCAGGATAGGACTCAAAGGACTGAGTATTAGATCTTAGGAAGGTAGTTGTGCTCAAAGTACTGAGATTCAATAACTATTTCTGTTCCTCACCTCAGAAGATTGTCACCCCTAACTCCATCCTGGAGTCTATACTAGCGTCATACTAGTGTTCAGTGATGAGACACTCTACCTGAAATCTCAAATTTGAGAAATGTTTTACCCAGTGTCTCTCACAGTGGAGCCACATTCTCCTTCTTCTCCTCATTTTTGTTTTTTTTTTTAATACTCTCTACCCAGATATATCTCAACTTCTTTTATTTAGAAGCAGCCTTCTTAGTAAACACCAAATAATAGTTCATTTTTTCACCATAACTGGTGTGTAATGAGGACTGAAGGCAGCGTGTAGATGGTGTTTCCTGCAAGCTAAACTGTGTGCCCACCCGTGGACACTCATCCCTCGTGGCTGACCATACGGTCACAGGAAGCTATTAGGGAGGGGTTCATACTGCCTTCTTCCCTAAGCATAGCACTTCCAGAATGACAATTTCTTAGTAACTATTTTTATTAACTGAGTTATGTGATTTTTTTTCTTCTCTAAAGTCTACCATTAACTCCTCCAACCATTCACAAACCACCAAACTCACTTTAATTTGAGGTCTCTTCCCTTCCCCTTTGAATGTACATGATAATTCAGAACAGATCATCTCAATGCACTTAATTATGGGACCCAAGTAATGAAATAGTTAAATGTCCTTAAAATCTAGAAAAACCGTGACAGGATCTTACAGCAAATATTATCGGATTGACAGCTTTTATCATGTCTTCTCCACTGTTCAGCTTGAGAACACACGTGCAGACAGAGCATGGAGCACTATGGTTCAGTTTGACAATTTTCTGCTTTTCGGTTATACAAAAGTAGACACTGTACTCCATGCTAGATGTGCTAGTATGATGCTGCATCATGTGGTCATAGGCAGTTACCCACGGCTCCCATCAGGCACACTATAAACGGGCACACAGCCATCACCTAAAGTGCACCAAGACTCTGAGCTCTACTGCTTAGGTCACAAATATCAAATGCATTTGTGATCTATTCACTCCATCTATCAAAGCAAAATGCCGCATTTGACAACACCACGTCTATATTACAAAGCATGGTGGCCTTGTGGTTGGATGTTCAACTGCACTCAGTGGGGCCAACTCACAGAACATGTGATGTTATATACTTCCCTTTGTTGGTTGGTTGTTTGGCTTGTTGACATTTAAGTTAATCTGACCTCAAATTTGTAATCCTCCTACCTTATCCCTACAGTGAATATGGAGATCACAAGTGTCCACAAACATTCCAAACTTTTGTTTGAATGTGGTATGTGTATTTATCTGTAGTGTGTGAGTATTCATTTGCATATAGACCAGAGGTCTAAGGCAGGTGCCTTTTTTAATTGCCCTCTGTCTTATCTTTTTGGGGCAGTCTTTCACTGAACTTGGATCTCACTGATTGTCTAGACTGCCTGGCCAGTGAGCTCCAGAGATCTTTCTGTCTGCCCCTCCCCAGTGCAGACACTATAGATGCCAAGCCTTTTTGTTTTAATAAATCATGTACATTTTGTTAGGGGAAGTTCCAGAAATCTATCCTGCTCTACTTCCATTAGAATCATATAGATTAAAATTCTATAAAACATTTAAATCATTAGTCACTTGTTTAACTATCTACAGGACAATTGTTAACTTATCTTTATTAAATTTAAAACCTCCTTGTACATCAAGCACTTTAATATGTACTTGTTAAGAAGGAATACATTTTTTAGAAATTAAAATGTCATATTGTTATACTCAAGTGGAACAGTATTTTTTAAAATTTTCTTTGATAATTTCATACACATTTCATATATAGGACATTTTGAAAAAAGTACCCCAGTGACCCCCTTCTCCAACCAACATTGTAATCCTTTCTAACAGGTTTTTCTGTGTGTTTGTATGTGTTTATGCGTATGCATGTGTATGCATATATATGTATGTGTGTGCATGTGTGCACATATGTGTATGTGTGTATATAATTACGTATGTGTATGTGTGTACACATGTGTGTATGTCTGTGTATGTTATTGTGTGTGTGTGTGCATATGTTCCACTGAGTTTATTTGGGATTATTTTATGATTATTGATGTGTATTTGTTGGGAGAGGGGAGTTATTCAGTATAGCACAGGTTACTACTCAGTGGCTACATCTCTGAAAGAAATATCTCTTCCTCTTTATTAATGCCATGGATCTTCAAACAGTTCATTTTAAGAAAAATACAATACAGTATATTTAACAAGAGTTTTTGTTTTAACCGTTACTAAGGGTATAATTCAGTGTTATGAGTCACAATTACAGTGCTGTCTAGAATTTATAACTATTTCCCAAAGTTTTTCATCATGCTATAAAAAGATCTCTGTATGCGTCAAATGTAAGTCTATTTTCCTCCTGCGTTGACTGTGTCTAATCTACTTTCTATACTTATGAATGTGTCTATTCTAAGTATTCCATGTAAAAAGAATGACAATATTTGTCTTTTGTGTCTGGGAATTCAATTTTAAAAATTTTGAGCAACTGCCAAGCTCGTTTCAGTAGCAGCTTTGACACACAGCATCAGCAGCAGCAATGTACGATGGTCCTAGGGTTCTTGTATTTGATTTTAACTTTTTTCTATTTGGGCTTTTATTATAGCTGTCTTAGTAAGTGTGGCTTTTACCTGAATTCACTTACAGGTGAGTACTCTGAGCATCACACAATGCTCTTTCTGCCCATTTGCATATCATCTATGAGGTTATCCGAGTCATTTGATCATTTTTTAAATTGGGTTTGTTGAGTTTCTGTGATTGAGTTACAGGAATTTTTCATATATCTGGGCAGGAGACGCTTTCAAGATATATAATTTGCAACTATTTTATCACATTTAGCTTGTCATTTTGCATTCTTCATAATGTCTTTTGGAAAAGTATTCTCAGTTTAACAAAGACTGAGTTACATATTTTGCTCTTTTTGCTTGTGCCTTTGATTCCATATAAGGAATTAATTGTTATCCAAGATCATGAAGATACATCTCTGTGGCTTTCTTGTAAAATGTATCCAGTATTAACTTACGATCCAGTCATTGATCCTTTCACTTCTATGTCTATATTGTGAAAGGTAGGAATCTAAATTCATTTGTTGATATGAATATTAATTTTGTTGAAGCAAAATTTGCTGGAAAAGCTGTTGTTTTTCCTTATGAGTGGACTTTACATTCTTGTCAAAAATCAACTGGCTAAAACTATAGGTTGTAAGTCTTGCATCACCATCTGCCTACTTATAGCTTTACCATGGTATTGATTACTATAATTTTAAAGCAAGTTTAGAAATTGAGGAGTGTGAATCCTCCAATCTTGTTCTGCTCCTTTTAGATTATTTTGGACATTCTTTTCCTCTTATAGTTCTGTATGATTTCCTATTTGCACAGTGAAAAATATCAGACTATTCACAAGCATGGTTTTGAATCAGTAGATTGATTTGTATATTAAATTTTCAATAATCTTGCTTTTTAATCCATAAACACAGGATGGCTTTGCATTTTATATATGTCTTTAAATTTTTTCCATATTTTGTTGTTTCAGTCATGTTTTTGTTGCTTTTTATAAAAATTCAATGATGTACATATTTTTGTTGATGAAATTTATATTTAAACAATTTTACAAATATATGAAAAGCATTCTGATTATTCTCTCCGACCATCTCTTAATCACCCCTTCCCACTCCATCTCCTCCCAACAAAACTCACTTTCATGTCATGTCATCTTTTTATTTTTTTAATTTATGATCCACTGTATTTGAGCACGGCTGATTGCATGATCATGGGTTTGGCGCTATCACTTGTACCTGGTGGGATCAGCAATGGGTACACAGCTAAAGACAGAATCTCTCAGAATCTATCAATACCATTAGTTCAGAGGTAAAGAGTATGTCCCATGAGCTCCCCCCTTACATGACAGATCATATTTTTATATCCCTTTTATCCCAAACTTAATTTTATTCTCAGTACTTTCCTCTGGTATTTTATTTTTCTTGATGCTATTTTAGATGGAATGCATTAATAATATCCTCTTCGGTTTTTCGTATAGACTTGGAAGCATGGCAGGTTTGAAAGCATAAGGATTATAAATACGGATATTCTAAGCAAAGAATCTGATGATTTTGCTCATCAGCCTTAATAATCTTCTTGTGGAATCACAATGGGTTTTATATGTGAAATCATATCGTTCACATTGAGAGACAGTTTGCTCTCTCATTCCTCCTCAGCTATCTATCATTGGTTCTTTTTGTCTAGATTATCTGGGTAGAATATTCTGTATACTTCTGAAGAGTAGTGGCAGAAGCATTCAGCCTTGTCTTAGTTTTAACCCAAAGTGGAATATTCCACTTACTATTAAGTAGAGTCAGCTACTGGATTCTGTAAATCTCCTTCATTGTGTTGGACATTTGACTTTATTTCTGGTTTTCCAGGGATTCTGACTAGGAAAATCTATTTCATTTGTCAAGAGAGAATTAAAGTCAATTAAAGTGATCATTCATTGTCCCTTTGATTATTCATATGATGTACCATACTTATTTCTTGATGTTGAATCTCCCTTGAATCTCTGGAGATTCTCCCTCCCCCTTTTTCCTGTCTAAACTGGTTTTCATGTCATCCTAACTTGATCTTTCCAACACTGTGCCTTGGCCTTGTTTATATCATGGAGAGCACCCACCCATCACACACACACACACACACACACACACACACACACACACACACACACTGCCTTTCTTGACAGAAATGCCAGGGTCTCATATGGCAGTGAGCCTAGGTCTGGTGAGTGGCATGGTGATTCTGGAACCCTTTGTACTGAAAGGAGGGTTATGTGAAAGGTTTCATTGCTAGAACATGTCAGGAATAAAGGAACTCAAGACATACAATACATTTTCACTTCATGTAGTAACTACACATACATTGGCTCTTCTAAATTATTTCTATTGGCAGTCAAATTTACATTCTGCTGACATGATAGAGTACATTGGATGACTCAAGGCCTCTAATTATCTGTGTATAAAAATACATCAGTAATTATACATGGTTATTGATAGACAATTTCTCAACCTTACTAGTTTTTTGTACAAAACTGCTAGTTGTCCATTCTTCTGGGATAGCAGCTATTCTCTGCTCCTATCCTACTCACCATTCTGCAACACTATTGATGGAAAAATCTGACCATATTGTGATTGTATATTTATATTACTAGACCTTAGTGTATGTTTTTATATGTATGGGTGTCAGCTGTAATAGGGCATAATCAGAACATGAAGAGAGTTTTTAGTTCTCTTAAGAAGTATAACATTCGGGTATCACTCACTGATCACATTAATCTAGTAACTGACCTGTCAGCGCTTAATGCTTGTGTTCATTTGCACTACTGTTATAAAGTACTCTTTGGAAAAGAACTTCTGACACAAGCACATTCAAATCACATGTATAATTACTGTGAAGATCTATGGAAATATTATAATTCACAATCACAGCTTATGGTAGGATTGAAAAGTCAGTTGGTAGGCTCTGAAAATTAAATACCAGATAGTACATAATAGTGCTGCAACATTTTTTCGCAGCTGCCTTTGATAGAATACACAAAACCCATTTTATCTTGCTTTGTCTCAATGTCTCAACCAGCGTGACTTTTTCTCATATCTCTTCTAAGGGTGCAAAGCATACGAAGTAAGAGAACTGGGATAATGTATGGATTTTTCACTATTGTTTCACTACATATTAATATTATACATTATTAAACTGAAGAATGTATTCATATAAAAATAGTACACTATGTGAAATAGGAATTTTTAAAGATTATATAAGTAGGACACACTTATAAGGAATACATGAGATACAAAAAGCAGGATACATAATGATTTTAATTGTGCAGACTGAGCAGGTTGCCTTTATGTATTTAGAAATATGTATATATGTATATATACATATATATGTGTGTGTGTGTGTGTGTGTATGTATGTGTGTGTGTGTGTGTGTGTGTGTGTGTGTGTGTGTGTAGTAAGAACTTATGGGAAAGAGGCCATAAATTTTAAAGAGTGCAAGGAGGTTTATCTGGTCAAGTTTGGAGTAAGAAAAAAGAAGTGGGCAACAATGTAACTATTATAGCCACAAAAATTAAAGAAGAAATTAAAAGAAAAGAAAAGAGGATTTAAGCACACCAAAAGCAAACCAGTGACACAGGAGTGTAAGTGTAGTCATGGGGAAAAAGGAAACAATTCTCAACTGAAATAAATTTGAAAATTTCTCCCAGCATGTGGATTAAAATGAAATATATATTGTCAGAATACTTAGAGATGTCTACATTAGAGGTATTTGAAAAAAAGAAATCCTTCTGAAAAATTGTTTTAAGCCAAGCCAAATGGCAAGAAACCACAACCTCATAAATATTGTAAATGGTTTTAGTTGCCAAAATAGAGACCTGTTTGATTTTTCTCAAAATACTGATAGAAGAAAAAATAATGAACATACAATGCCAAAAAAAATTCTAATAATTACTTTGTGTCACAGTTCTCCTCACTAACATACAACTGTCTGATGTAACAGAATCAGGGTCAATCTTCCTTAAGTCACCAGAATTCATTTTGTCCAAATTCAAATGAATAGAGGAACATCACAGGCGTATTGTGATGCAATTAAAGAATAAGAAATGTAAAGATTTTTCTCAGTGTATTCTCAATAACTATTGAATGAAAAATGAGACAAGACTAAGGACTCCAGATGAGGTATTATCTAGATTGAGGGATATCTGTAAATTTTAGTATGATTTTTTCCTTACTCGCTACTTAGAAATTAATTTCAATTACACTCTTAATTCTATGATGGTTTTCTATAGCCTTGCACATAACTTATCTATCATCAGCTTTTTTTTTTTACATTTTCAGAATCATGAATTATATTTTATCATTCTGTTTGTAGTTTGTTCTAAGACAAAAATCTCGCTATAGAAAGTCAAGGTTGGTTTCAGCTTTCCATCCAGGGTCTCTGAGTTCTCAGTCACTAAAACTGTAAGAATGAACAATGCACTGTTTAATCCAGAAAACTCCAAAGAAATAATTTCATTCATAAGTCCTTGATAATTTATGATAAAATTGGATGTTCAAATTTCTGAGGAAACTTTAGATATTTTAAAAACAAGAATAGGTTTACAGATATGATCTTTTATCTTAAATGATTTTTGTAGCAGGCTGATTACTAAATTGGAACACACTTTATTTTAAATTAAAATGATATAGCTAAAATGTTCCTACAATGAAATGTATAATTTTTCAAATTTTGGTGGTAGCAGAATTCTGAACTTTCTTTCTATACTTAGTATTTTTTTAAACTTTCTTAGAAAAGAATGCATTTTGTAGTGAATAAAATCTGTGAGAATGAAGAAATACCTAGTATTTTTTCCTAGTAAATTTTTGTATGATTTACTGCTTATGCAAATTTTATTGTTGTGTTAAATATTATATAACTATATTGGAGAAATAACACAAGCAGAAACAGGTGTTTCTTGAATTTGAGTGCAAGTACCATATTTTAATAAACAAGTGACAGCTACGAAAATGTGAATTTAAATCACCTAATGTTTAATATTCATTTACAAGGAAAACACACAAATCAACAATATGGTACAACTTTAGGACATGTTAATGTGCCACTTATTGTTGCTCTGTTTCTATTAGTTCTTTTTCCATGAATAGCACACAGATATATATTAATAGCTATGATTTTCAGTTTCATTATAATTCCATTTCCAAAAGTCATTTAGCTCATTGTCTAGAAATAGGAAGTTAGCAGAGTTTGAACAATCAATGCTTATGAGTTGTAGCTCGAAGCCACAGAGAGAGATTTTGATGTACAGTCACTACCTTGGACAACACTATCTGCATATAGTCTGTGACATTCAGGAGCCTGTGTGTAGACTGCTCACTCCCTGTTCCCATTGGCTAAATATTTTGATATATAAAGTGCACCCTGAGATTAAGTGTGTTTCTTAAACATTGGAAATTCCTGCTCAAATTGGGGTTTTATTGTTATTTTCCATGTAATTTTTTAATTGTGAAGCTGTGAAGTTATTAGGGATTTTGAAGAACTGATTTCCTTATAAATCATTTTCAGAAACACCACCCAAGGACAAGATAGCAAATTCTTAGAAATGCTTTGAAAATGAAACAAAGTGGTGTTTTCAACATTCCCAATGGCTCTTCTAACAAGGTCAAAATATCATTCCCATGTATCAGGAACTATGTGGATGGCTTATGCAGCTGGGGCTTTTTCTTCTGTGGTCCAGAAAGGCAGTTGATTGTTTCTTCCTAGTTAATATAAAATGAAAGTTTAATGAGATGCCAGTACAAAGTCAGTTCCCCAACGCTTTTTGGAAGTTTACAGTGTGAAGTGATGAAGATATGGAAGTAGTAGCGATGGGAGAGTGGCTAAGACAACTATATCAATCCTCAAAACACAGTCTCTCTAAAAAAAAAACGATTGCAATGAATGATCAGTGAACTGGAATTGATCAGTTGCTTTCAGAAGACTAATGGTTAACACTGTGATCATCTCTGGTTAGCACTTCAATAACATATAGCCAGCAATATAAATGGAGAGGTATTTGAGCTGTGAGAAAGAAACATTGATTTTGAACTAAGAATAATTTTTATAAAAGTATTTTTGTATTAAAAAATGTTAATAAAGTTTTTCCAAATAAGATACCCAATCTAGGTTTGAAGGAAAAAATAAAATGTATTTTCCTTCCCCCCTGCCCCTCCCCCCCCGCCGGTCTCAAGGAAGTGGGAAACAAGACATCTAACTTAGGATGGGGGTAGACCATTGAAGGAAGTGGGTAAGAAGAAAGCCAACCTCCCTGTTGCTGGAGGAGAAAATGTTGCAAATCAATAGAGGGTGCTGGGTACAATAGAGAAAGAGGAGGATCACTGACCAGAGCAAAGGCATTCTTAGGAGTTACACAATGGGCTTCCCATCTCCCGTATCTCCTCTGTCATCCTCTGACCACCTATAAGCAATGTTGGCTGGAAACATCATCAGCAACCAAGTCTAGACTTGTAGGAGATGATGCAGATAGATAGGAAAAGTGACCATATCAAATGATATGCCATCAAACACCTCTCTGGTTCCTTATGATAGGCAGGCGGCATTGTCTGATGAGATAACATGCTTAAAAAATACCCAGAAACAAGTGGGAAGTGGTACACAGGAGAAGCTAGTGAGGACAAATTCACCCAAAAATATGTGTGCTATTTAGCCACAGGATTGTAAAGTTCACAGAGAATGCAGAAAACCATGATTTTTTTTTTAAATGCAGACTTTTTAGCAATGTAAATAACAGTAAGGAAAGTTGAAGAGAATTTGAAGCTACTAATTCCAGAAAATGAATTTGATATTTACTCCCATGTCGGTACACAAAGCATAGCTAATTCTAGGTAAAGCTGCATATTTCAAGAATATTGTGTATATGTTCAAATACAAAGATGCTTCCATCATTCAGGAGACATGCTCGTATTGAGGACTGAAACAGGCTTTTGTTGACTGCATTTTCCTTGGATGCCATCAGAGGTGGAAAGCTTGTACACTGGCAAATACTTACCTTACAAATGATAAACACTGTTCGTGGTCTAGGAAACATAAAGTCAGGCTAACACTTGTGCCATTAGTCACCAGCACATGCTCAAGTGAAACTACAAGGAATTTTTGTTAATCAATGAGTGGGTGCCAGCAGGTGGGACACTATGTAGGAGTTCACTCTCTGGAGAATTTCCAAGAGTGGAAGATGACCGGCTCTCTGAGAGTTGCCACATTTACCATTCAGCTTAAGAGTTCAGTTCAGCTCTCCTCATCCATTCCTCAGAAATGTTTTAAGCACCCTCTTCCAGACAAGACTGAGTGTAACCGGACTTCAGAGCAGTGAAAAGACCTCTGTGCCTCTACAGGAATTTGCACCTAGAGGAGACAATACTACAAGTTGGCATTTTCTGTTAATCTGCTATGTGCTAGGCTTTGCTTGGTGTGCTAACCCAAAGTCAGAAAAGGGATAAATTCTCTCTGGGAGAAGAAAGGGAGCAGCATTAATATGAGTGTTGAAATACAAGAAGAATTCAATCAGGCAAAAAAGAGGACAAGTACATTTAGATGGAAGAAGCAGTGAGTACTTCTATGTTTCAGTATTATCACATGATAACAACAAAAGCTGAGTAAAGATGAAATAGGCTGGAGTTAGTGATGGGAGAAAGGAGGCATTTGGGAATGAAAGAGCTGACCTTCTGGGAGATCTATCAGAATAGCAGGACTATTTCTATCACTTAATTCAATCTCTAAAATATATTAGAAGGCACCTATCTCTGCCACCATTTTACATACATGAAAATAGGTAACAATAGTAATAATTATAATGAAGTTTCATATGCACATTAAAGAGATAGAGACTCCAAAGTTCCTTTTGGTTAGAGGATCTCATGTGTCATCTAAAGAGGTTCAATGTCAGGTTATGGTGTGGTTCACTCTTTAACTGATAGTTTCTATGAGTTAAAATATATCTATATTTAGTTCATCCACTCATTCAAAAGTGATAATGCAGGATGAAGTAGTTTTTACACAGACTGAGAACAGAACTGGAGTCTTCAAAATCTCGACCAGCTGCTCTTTGTCAAGAACACTGAGGACCGGAGGATAAAAAGCAGGAAGCCTTATTCAACAACATAAAGCAGAAAGCCTTGGCCATATCCACCTGCAGAGGCTGTGTTCTTGAAGCTTTGGAGTGATCAGGAATCCTGGAGACAGGAGCATTCTTTGATGCTTTGATGATATCTTTCAAGATATGCACCTGGATCATGGAATATATATATAAAATACCAAATTGACTAATACCTAAAGGCCCTGATGATGTCATCTTCCAAAGACATCAAATTATTCCCAAATGCAGAAAATGTAGTAATCTCCCTCTTCAAGGTCTGAAACTCCCTGTAAAGGCACACAAAGAGTCAGTCATCTCATCTTGGTGACTAAACTCAATCTTTAGCTAGTCCTGACACTGAGAAATTGGGATTAATAAACATCTTCTACCCCAATTAATCATTTGTTCTTCAGGGAAGCAGCCGAAGGCATCAAACCTCACATCTTACCAAGACATGCCACCAGTGAGGAAATTCCAAGTGGTTTTGTAATTGTGACAGTAACTGGATATGTGTGTGTATAGATATATATGTGTATATATATAGAAATATGTATGTAAGGATTATTGTGAGTGTAAAATAGATATATGTGTATAAATATAAATAATGTGTGTATAAACATGTTTGAATGTGTATTGGTACATGTGTATATAGATTATTATATATCTATGTATAAACAGACATATATATGAAAAATAGGCCATATTATTTTTATTAAATTGCTACTAACCACATGAAACTGCCAAGAAAACTTTTTGATAACCCTTAACTATTACATAAACATGTTTTTAGAAGTGATAATTTACAAAATGCCATAACGATCGATCAAGAAATCCAAAAAATGTACTTCATGAAATTAAACAGAGCAGTAACAAAGCAAAACAAAATGCGGCTGTATCTTCAAATGCAACCATTTCTAGATATGGCTGAATCATTGGATCTGGCTGAAAAGCATTTGATTCCAGCCATACTTAAAAGAAAAATAAAGATAAAAACAGTTTTCAGCTTCCCCTGTCATGTTTCCAAATCTGCAAAGCACAGGAGCAAATCAGGCACCGGTGAGAGGCCGTGAACTGGCTCTCTGCCATGTGTTTCCCTCTACGCTGGTCAGAGAGTGCCAAGCAGTGTTGGATATACCTCATTAATGCACTTTTACCCTAAGAGTGGCAACCCAACAGGGGTCTACTGATCATAAACACATCAAGCCCACATGTCTGCAGCCAATGCCCATTACATTGAGAGCCCCTTCTGCCTCCTAGGTAGCAATGTGCTTTGAAAAACTGGGCCAGGAGGCCTTTTGTGGGGCTGCCCTGAGCCAGCTTGCTAACACATGTCTGTGCCCAGGGTCTCAGCTGCTGTATATAGATGGGTATGAGCTCACAGCAGTGACATGGGCAGCAAGTGGTTTTGTTTCTAAATCCACTGGATTATCATCTTCAATTATCTATAGATACTACAAATTCACCTAAATTATCTAAAGATACTACAAATGAGTAGAAATGGGCTGTTTTCTTGGTCTTGATGTTGCTTTTTGCTGTTATCTCAAATACTTTTGTCATTAATATTGATCCCTTCTTGTCATTATTATCCTATATTTCCATATATTAATAGGTGAACAAGAATTCAATACCTATTCCCAACTAGATTCTTAAGAGCATTAGGGCAATAATACAGTTAGCTATCTTTCTCAATTACAGCCTCTAACAAACAATAATGAATGGAATGTTACTTAAATGATCCCATTTTGCAGGCTTTGTATACAACATAACCACTATGGAATATGGGTTCTTTTAATATTATCTTTCCAGCGGAACTTTAACTCAAAACATTGAGTTGTTTGCTCAGGAGCTCATGGTTAATGGTAAAGTCAAAATTCGTACTGACGCCTTCATTCTCCATCATCAACATAAGTCACATCTGTGGGTCTGTAGCATACTTTGAAGAAGTAGCTATAGTCCTGATGATACTAGTTTCCATTAGGCTGTCTATCTTGAAGTCAAATTCTATGAGACTATATCAATATTTTGCCCAAATTTTTATGTCTCTAATTTTTTCCTGTAATATAAATTCAAATTAAAATAAGTAATTGCTTTAAAACAATTTTCTTTAGAGGATTATTTTATTTCTATCTGTTTGGAACTGTTCCTAGCTCCATAGCCAAGTCATGTCCTGAGATCATTTGTCCCAAGCACCTTAGTTCAAGTTGAGGTAGGAATCTGGAGTACTGCCACCACAGAAATCTCCCATATATCACTGCTTCTCAACTCTAGATTCAGCATGCCTATGTCCACAGGCTCTCTGGGCTGGTCACTCCATTGGTTTGCCTTCCTGAGGGGACTTATTAAGCTTATTCTTTTTACCTCACTGTTTTCAACACTGACTTGCTTGAGGACTGGGACTCTCTCATCACCCTGAAGGCAACAGCTGACATCCCATAAATAAAAAGTCTTCAGCCAACTGTGGCTTGTTATTGATCCCCTACCTCCCCATCGTGACACTATAGGCAAGTCAGGTACTTGCTTTTCTATGACAGCTTTCATGCTCTCTTCAGTAAGATGAAAAAAACAGAGACTGGACTACTCTGAGGGACCATGTGTAGAGTACAGAACAAGCCATAATAAAGCAGAGGAAGCAGTGTAAGGGCTGGCTGGGCCACATCCCATGGAAGTACTGTGTTCAGATGTGTTACACAGAGGTCCTATCTCCCTGTGATGGAGGTCGCAGTCCTGTGGGAAATACTGCTCTAATGCTGAGAGCCAGACTAGCTCCTAGTTTCAGGGATTCGGTACCAGGCTGTGTCTCTTAAACAGTATAATCCTGGGTTTCACATGGTCAGAAGCACCCTTGTAACAACTGCAGAATCAGTAAGAATCTAGTAATTATTAAATATCCACTATGATATTGATGCTATGCTAGTGAATTGGGGTGTGAAATAAATGCAATCTCAGCATAGCCTCCTTAGTTTTACATAGTAAACTGTACACATTTTCTGGATTATGAAACTGAGTTGTATTTAGGGGTAACTGCCAAAACACAGGTGATAAATAACATTAACTAATACTTAATCTCAGCTTTATACAACTTTCAAACTTGTCTGGGATGGAAAGGATACAATTATATATTTATGTACCCAGGTATCTGGGAATGTATTGTGTACATATGTATGCATCCATCCATCCATTCTTTCATTCATCCATCCATCCATGCACCTATCCATCCTTCCATCCATCTATCCATCCACCCATCTATCCATCCATCCATCCATCCATCCATGCATCCATCCATCCACGCATCCATCCACGCATCCATCCATCCATCTATCTATCTATCTATCTATCTATCTATCTATCTATCTATCTATCCATCTACCTATATATTCATATGATATATTTTCCTAGACAGAGCATGGCAAGACCCACTTACACTATACTTATTTTAGAGCTCATTTTTCATATACTATACTGCTTTCTAAGCATAGATTGATCTGGGGCTTTTTTCTTACCCTTTGATAAATAAATTGGTTCATCATGCAAAGCAGCAGAAGAGCCTATATAGAACCAAAGGTTTTTTTTTTTTTTTTCCACTCAAACATACATACACTCAAAACAACGGTGGGAATCACAAAACTTCATTTTACTTCTCCAGAGATTTTATTTTTGTCAGCTACATTTAGAAATCTTTTAAATCTTTTACTTATGCTTGAAGCGAATATATCCTCATCCCTTTCTCTTTATACACACTAAAATGGAATGGAATTGGGTTTAAAAGCAGTGTATTCTTTGAGGCAAAATAAATTACAAGCAAGTCTTGCAGATAGTAGCTAGGTAAATTGATTTCTGTGTACAAAATGTCCTTTGCCTGATTTCTTGATAAAATTTTAATGTTATACATGTTGGAACTATTAAACATATCCTCAGAGCAGGGGACTTTTATTGGTGTTGCAGTTTTTCTTTTATCACTTGTTTTGTTAAGATTTTCACAATATGTTGAAAATTGGAACTGATTATGCTTCTGAGAAACAAGATGATAGCCATTACCAAAGGGGTTTTAATTCTATATCTTTGCTTGCCACTACATTACTAGGTCTAAGTATGGGAGGCAACCAAGCTTGTAGGGTATTCTCTATGTGAAAGTGACACAAAGAATCCCAAGTCCTGTTACACGTGGACTTGCTATCAGTGAGAACCCAAAGATTTTCAAAAGTAATGAGTTAAGTGCAGGAAAATAGCCAAGTCATATTAAACTCTAAACAGTGATCAAGAACTGTCCTCTAAGCAGATGGTGACTGAGATAAATGTTTCACAAGGTGAAGGGCATGTCTCAGGTAAAACAGCACTTATCGCCTTGTATAGTCAGCTAATAATAATTTATTTATATCTTTTCCTCTGCAGTTGTATATGTATGTTCCTGTGTGGATGACCTTGCACCAGAGTGGTGGAAGCCGGAGATGAATATTGGCTGTTTCCTTCAATCTCCTTACCTTATTTGTTCAGATAAAGTTTCTTACTGAACCTAAAACATGCTGATTTGAGTGGACTGGCTGACCAACAAGCTCTAGGTATCCTTCAGTTTCAATCTCCTAGTGCTAAGGCTACAGGTATGAGATACTGTGTCTACATTTGTACATGGGACTTTGGAGTCAAACTCATGTGAACAATTGGCCAAAAAGAACTTTATAATCTGAGCCATCTCCTCCTGCCTGACTTTAAGGAACATGAAGACCTTGTAGCTTGTAGTTAATTAACTTGTAGCTAATCCTCTACACAACCACCTTAAGGTGTACCTATTCTTAGATGCATCCATTTTACTGACCTAGAATATTCTTTTATCTTTTTTCCAGTATTCAGAATCTTACTTCACCCTTGAGATTCATATCTGCCCCAGGCAATGATTTATGTCAATAAAGTAATTTCTCCTTTAACTGAACACTTTTGTAAGAATATATTAAAAGACCAAGAAGAAAGATAAACACTAGAATTAAGGATCTAATCAAAGATTATTTAACCACTTCTTTTGTCAAAAGAAGCCTCTAGACTTAAAGGAAGTCCTCAAGATAGTATGGGGTTTTCAGAACTTCAGTTTGAAAACTTGACTTTCTTGAGATTAGTAGATAAACTCTATATACATGTAACATTTTCCTTGAATTTAAATGTTATATTAAGAATAAAGACAAAGAAACAATATTGTCCAATTGTAGCTGTAACTTGCTATTTGTTAAGCTTTGAACTAAATGCACCTTAATTTCATTTATACATATTTTTTAGATATATAGTCCCCCCTAACATTCAAGGAAGATTTTTTACTTTATTTGTACATATTTTTATTAGATATAGTGTCTCCCCTTAGCCTCCAAGTGGGACTTTTGTCTTCTAATAAGTAGCATGAGATGGGAGAATGGGAAAAAGAATAACCATCCTTATGTGACTCAGTGACATATAATTGCTTCTGCACAGACATGTTCATGGCTCTTGATCTAGCACCCAGAGATTGTGTGTTGTATAGTGTCACTTTTAACTTGACAAAATATTGAGCCAAGTTATAAAAAGTAAAGAGTTAGTCATTTACATCTAAAAATGATAACAAAGCAGGGATCTATAACAAAGTAAAATGCCCATGACTAGGCCCTTTGAAATTGTGTGAGTATCTTCACAGAAATGGCTTATATCTTCCAGGGGTATACAGACTTGTAGACTGTGTTTCCCTAGACACTCTTCCAGAACCTAAGACACAATATAATCAGAGGATAGAGGAATTGGTGGCAGTCTGTGTTTCATAGGTAGCTGTGACAAAATGCAAGTTGACTTTCTTGAGAAAGGTGCCTTAGTTTGTTTCTCTGTTGTGAGAAACCATGGCTAAAAACACTTTAGAGAAGAAAGATTCATCTTATCTTACACTTCTAGGTAATAGTCCATTACTGTAGGAAGCCAAAGTAGAAATCCAACACGGGATCCAAGAAGCAGGAACTAAAGCAGAAGGGCATGGAAAAATGTTGCTTACTGGATGGCTTCTCATGGCTTGCTCAACTTGCTTTCCTATACAACCCAGGACTACTTGCCCAGAGGGATAGCATGGACAGAAGTGGCCTGGGCCCTCTCATGTTAATCACTAATCAAGAAAATATCCCTAGATTTGCCTACAGGCCAATCGGATGGAGGCATTTTCTCATTTGAGATTGCATGTTCACAGAGGACTCTAGCTGAGTCAAAAAACCTAACCAGCTAACTAGCCAAGACTTTTGGACACAATGGTTGATTGCTATTTTTATGACACTTCACTGAGAAGTATGGGACCAGTGTTTATATGCACAAATGCAAAGAAAAGGCTGAGTTTATGCCTGGGGTGGCCATTCACATGTGAATAAGAGCCTGCATTTAAAATGATGATAATTGAATGAGTTTATTTTATATTAACTCTGGTAAGAGAAAGGATATCAGGATAGGTGTGTCTCTGAGGGGATTTCAGGAAGATTTTAGGATTTCAGTCAGTAGACAGTGTAAAGGGTCACCTCACTAAGGTGAGGTGACAAAATCCAGTCATAAGACTCAGCAACATGGCAGATACAGGACAAACTCTGCTGCTTCTTTATAAAAGCTAGATCATCCCCCTTTTCTTCTTCCCAACTATCAGGACTCCAACTGAATAATATCAGTATGTTTCCTGCTTCTTCACCATGTACGTGGCATGGCATGGCACATAGACTGTTCTACATGCACGAGCTAGTTCTCATTAAAAAAGAGCTTTCCTTTACACAGGAGGTATTGGTTCTATATCCCTACAGAACTCTAATACAGAATGTACTAGACAAAGCAGATAAGCTCCATACCTTAAAATGAGATCATTTGTAATAGAATTATCTCATGAAAATGTGCACACAACCCAAAGGCACAATATAATTTATAAGAACCTCATTGTGTTGGAACTATAATAAGAATCCTCATGGTAGGAATATGGTTATATGTAAAAGGGAAATGGTTATGCATGGAAAAGAAACAGCCATGTAAGAAAGAGAAGAAAGCCAGCATGGGATAATATTATGGCACAGAGCCAGCCAAATTCAGTCTACTATCCTCTGAATCCGGCACAGACTTCAGGGAAAAAAAAAAAAACTGAGTTAAATACAGCTTCATGTTGTTCTCGTAAATGTGGAAATGACTGCTATATACATGCTAAGAACCAAGTCTATAAACTTGTGCATTCACACACACACACACACACACACACTCACACCAAACCTCACATATATTAGTACCTTGGACAGGAGCAGGCTTTCAGGAGAGCCTTAAAATGAGAACCCTTCAGTAGTCATTGGGCCTTTGCTATCATTGCACTGCATCCCTGTCTAGTAGGAGAAGTGGGGGCCAGCCTACCACTATTGTTCTGCTGGGTAAAGAGATAATATTCTCAGTCTGTGCAGCGCCTCCTTTATCTTTGCAGGCCTGATGTCTCAGCTCATTCTTTGAGCTTGTGGACTTATTTCTTACTTTTTTTCATATATCTTTGGTTTATGAGATCCTTACTGATTTCAGAACTTTGTACTTTTTGCTCTTTGAGTTTCTTCTTTGTTCACTGTTAACTGGTTGTCTTTAAAAATGTTTCTGAAGCATTTGAAAATTCCACTTTTGCTCTTTTATGAGTTTAATTCTACTTTAGGGGCTAATAATGATTGGAGTTTCTTTTCTTAGATTGTTTGGTCATTTAATGATATTATTACATGCATTTTTCTTCATTCTACACAGTCTACAAAGGCAAGCTTCCCTTATGTGAGAGTTTTAAAGTTAATGTAAATATCTTATTCATTATGCTTTATTCATATTTTGTTTCTTCATTAGTAACACACGCTTTGTTCATCCTTGTAAATATATTTAAGTATTACTGTGAGGAAAGCTCCTGAGAAAGCAATATCAATCAGGGACATAATAATAAATGTAATAAAGTATACAGATAGCATATAATTTGAAGTTTTGAGACTAACTTAAACATGAAGTTGTCACAGCACAAATTCTTAAATTGAAATATGTTGCAGAGATAAGATTTTCAAGGATTTGACATTTTTTTAAAACACTCTGAACGGACATTGTATTCACAAAAATGTGCTAAGTATAGGCAAGGGCTAATATCTAAGGAACATTCATTTTCCTTTACCTCTATTGAGCTTATTATCAAGATGGGAAGCTCATATCTAAGAGCAAGATAAAGATGAGAATATACCCAATGTGCAGAGCACAGCAGGAGGGTGTGCTGGATTTTCCATCTGAGATCAGTGATGAGGGCATATCCTGTGTGGCAGTACCACTGTTAGGGCCCCATAGGAAGGGGAGGATGCAGGGTAAAGCAGTTCCATGGGAAGGACCCTCGTCATATTCCTAACTTTGGCACTGCTGCACACAGTGAGGGACTGGCAAAGCAGTTACAGCTAAAGGATAGCATTAGGTGCAAACCCCCTATGGACCAAGAACAAGAAATTACACTTTCATAGACTACAATACAGTTTATCAAAGTAAAGTTATCATTTATAAAAGGCTATGTAAATATGATAAGACCAAAACAGACCTTATCTGTTTCCTCAATGCTGATACTAACACCATCTGTCTTATCCTGGAATAAGCCATTTTCCCCTAAGTAACATTCTAAATTCTTTTTCAAAGAATGCTCAGGCAATCTGGCAAGTCTTTAGGATACACTGAAGATGTAGATTCTCCAGCCATACTGACAATTTCACTGGGGTTCTTTGAACACAGGTCAATTGTGAATGCACTCTTGTGCTGGGACTTGCAGGTACTGGGTCCTGGATATCCCTGACAATGAATTGGTGGTACTTTTCAAACTCTCCACTGCCCAACTCTGTCAGGCATTTTATCACCAAAGCCTTGAATGATAAATTAAAACAGATAGATGAATTTTGGCAGTGGAGTTTTAACATGTCTGTAACATGTCACTCAACATAATGGCAATGTTAAGAAAGCTCTGTAAGTCAAATATTAAAATGAGCCATTCAGTTGGTTGATGATTTTCTCATCTCTGAACATATCCAAGATGTGGACTTCAAAGTGATAGATGTTGTGCTAAAGCCCTAGAAGAGGTAGTGAATCCTAACTCACCATGGATGCTAGTAATATCAATAATGTGGCTTTCTTTTGTATCACATATGTTTTGTTGATACCAGGCTACTACTTATCACAACATTAAGATCAAAAGCTCCAACTTGTTGGGCTCATAAATTGAGATTCACTTAATTAATTAGTTAGTTAATTTATCAATTAAATTGCAATAAAACAGTTACAAAGAACAAAAAAAATTAGAGTACTAGCTATGTAAATGTCTCCTGACTTCACCTTGTGCTTCGTAGTGCACTGGACTCCAGCAGCATCTCTGCCACAGAGTTACTTTACCTCTAGGTGTGGTCAGGAATTCCAAGGGTGGATTTCTTACTTACTCCCAACATTGCACAAGAGTAACCACATGCAAACCACCCACTCAACCAATATTAGTAATGCATTTACTACCAGATTGAAGTGCTTTAAACGTTCAGAGCAAACACATTTGTTTATTTCTTTCTTAATTTGCCAGGCCACTTTGCTGGCAGAGTCCAAAGCTGAGGAATCCAAGATGTATTGATTTCTTTCTCCATGACTATTTAATCGGTTAAAGTGCGAGGTACTTGCAAGCGTTAAGATGCTGGTTACATTTTAATAAATGTCCTTTGTGGCCGATCAATACTTCTCAGCCTCTCCCCCCACCCCCAATAAATAAATAAATAAAAAAAAATGCTGTTCTCTCCGAAGTTAATGGGGGAAAATCTTTTTACCATCATCATCTATTGTAGCAAACAAGAATATGAAAAGTGTTAATGAAATGACCAACTGTCTATAAAATAAAAACCTTGCAAGACAGCCTCCTTTCTTCTCTTAATTTGATGAAACAAAATGGAAAATTGCACTGATGCCCATCCGGCGTGAAATGATGTTAACAAGCAGAAAACAAATGCTGTAATGAAGGACTTCTAGGATGTACTATGTATAGTCTTACTTGTAAAGAGGGAATTACTGGGCAGTGCTCTAGCCCTGAGCAACAGCCCACCCCCTACTGAGAACCACAACTATCATCATTTCCCCTGGAAGTAGCGCCACTCAGCACAATGCAGCAAAATTGATGTTCACAGCATAGTAATTATCCATGTGCTGCAAATAATAGGCCAGGCAATTATGAGCCAGGGCAATGCCCTGCACAGGCAAAGTAAAGTTCCACAATGAAGCAATCACACAGATAATTGAGGCAATAGCCCCACAGAAAAGGGACATGAACAACATGTCATTTGTTGGGTATGCTTTGCGTGAAAGAAGAGGTAAAAAAATAACTGAGTTTTCCAGAACATCAAAACTTACCATTTAAGTGCACAGTGTCTCATTTTCAAAATGCATTCATTGGCCAGGGCATGCTCACTTAAAATACATAATTAATTGCCTTCCTTCAAAAAACAATGTGTTTCAATGTGAACATATTTTGATAACTTCTTCACTAAAACAAACAAGCAAACAAAGCTTTTGTCAAGGAAATGTGGCTCAAAAACTCATTCTTGGGTCAGGACTTCAACTGCATTCAGCAATATTCCTCTGATTTTTCACATAAGTTTAACATGGGGATATCTAAGTAGACTTGTAGGCTCATCATTCTGAAATCATTTACTGATCACAGCTGGTGAGAAACAGCATGAACCAAACAGAATACAGGCCTAAAATTAAATGAGATACAATTTCCAAAGTTTAAACAGCTGGATTCTATTATGGTGCACCTTTTTATTCTCCTATGAGAAGAGTGAGGCCAGTGGGAATCTAGCAGAATGGAAGGAGAGGCATTGATGATGTTAGGGGCCTTGGCATCCTAGGTTCTAACCCTTCTCTGGCATACAGTAACTGCATACAGGTGTAAATTCCAATTGTATCTTTCTGCATTCCAGAGCCTAGTCCACAAAACAGGAATAGTTTTGCTTATTTACAGATGTGTTTTAAGTAAGCTGCTTCTTGCAAAGTCTTTAGGCCCCTTCCAGCACTTCCAAGGGTCTCTGTAAATGTTACCAGTTGAAATAATGAAATGGGGAGAGAAATTTTTTAAACAGAAACCCAAGAAAGCCACATGATTGATGAGCACAAGAAAGCCCACGAGAGGAAAGCAACTGGGTGCAAGCTACCCCTGCCATGAGAAACCAACAGAGCCAGGGAACATAGTAGGCAAGCTGTCTTTGATTATTTAGAGAAAATACCACCATCTCACAGAACACATCAGATACCTTGTGCATTGCATGACACCATCTATTTCCTCATCTTTGTAGATTTCCTCTTCAGTACCTTTAAAATCTTCATGTTTTATTATGTTCATGTGTATGCCTGTATATGTGCCCATGCATGCAGATGCCTGCTTAAGCCAGAGAGGAATTGGGATCTCTTGAGTCTGGAATTATGGGCAGTTGTGAGCTGCTAAACATAGGTCCTTGAAACTGGCCTCCAGTCCTCTGCAAGAGCCACAAGTACTTGTAAGTGCTGAACAGACTCTTCAGCTCTTGTTTCCAGTCATTTTGTTTTGTTTTTGCGACGGTTTCTGACATGGAAACTCAGACTGACCTAGGACTTACTGTGTAGCACAGGCTAACTCACAGTAATCTCCCTGCCTCTGCCTGGCACTTAGATCATTACAATAAACTTGTCGTGGCCATTTTCTGCTGACAAAACCAAAACTGAAAATGAAGCAATACTAGAAGTTAAGATACAAGCATATTTATAGGGCCGTTGAAAATGACCTGAGGATTTTTCATTCTATTAAAAGACATATGTGTCAGTCTGTCTTTCTACTCATTTATCATTTCTCTGAGCCATTTTCACAACCCATATGTTCTCTGTGAACTCTCCATGTGGGAAGAACTGAGACAGGAGAATTAAAATCTGGTGTCTGCTCTTAGAGATCTCATGGTCAACTGGAGAACAAAGTCATGTGAAGAGTGACCTGGGTAGTAACAGATGACTTCCCAGAGAGGCTATGGATTCACCCCACATTGCCTTATTGTCTCCAGGCTTCTGGAGTTGTGCCTTCAACTCTCAATAATCACATTCTTCCATCCCACCAACACAGAGATTCTACCCTCTTTGAACATTTTGTGATTTGGAGTCTACATCTAAAGACTACTTACCTTGAGCATCACTGAACTCTACCTCTACAGAAACTGTTAGCATTTGGCCTGGACCTTGATAATATTTACTTCAGGAAATTTTTGATTCTCACATTGTTGCTATTCCCAAGGACACACAGTATGCATCCTCCTGTACTCCAGACCATCTTCCTCACTCCAGAGACTTTCCCTTTTCCTTGACTCCTGGGCATATTTCCTTTGAGTCACTGGGATTGTCCCTCTACCAGTGACAAAGGAGACTATTGTAGGTGACTATAGAGTGTTCTTGACCTGATCGTTGAGGATTGGAGTCATTCACTCAGAAACCATTTCCTCTCTAGCTTTCTTCTCATAACAACTCCTCCACTAAGAGCAGTTACTTAATGTGAATTTTTGGACTACTGATAGAGATAGAAGATGACTTGTAAAGATACATTTGTTTCATGTCTTTCAAATAAAATTCAAATAATGAACAAACTTTTCTGGATGCTTGTTTGCAAGAAAATATACAGCTGGTTGCCTTGGAAACACTCTGAACTTTCTAAATATTGTATAATGGAAAACCATGCCTTTTCCTAATAAGTAACACCATCTAACTTATTTCTGTTTTTGGCTGAGAGCATATAGTAAGATCTGAATGCCGATAAATGTCATTTTGAGGACATAATTATCATATTCATATTATGATTCTTTTCATAAACCCATTTTCACTACTCAGGCTTCTGAATGGCAATTATCTAATGAAAATATAAAATATTAAATACTGTTATTTAAAGTGTGTTTTATATGCCACTCGATATAGCTCCTCTTAGTTTTTGACCAGTACATTGAAAAATATAAGCTGTTTTTGATTATCCTTTCTCTAAAGAAATCAAATTAAAATTGTTGATTCCCTGCTTGGTTTTGTGAAATGGAAAAAGGGTTTTAGGCAACTTTGAGGCAGTACATCTTAATAGTATATCCCTTTGACAATTCTGACATCCGGTTCAAAGACAATTGCTGGGCTTTGTCATAAACACCATATTCTCTACTGTCTCCAGCAAACTCCCAGTACTGCTCCTGTTTACTCAGTTTGTAACTCTACTCTCCCAGAGTGCCAGTCAAACTCCTGAGAGTACATACGTGATCCATAAGGTATGAACAAGTTTGACAATTAACTTATTAACTTGATCTACTTTTACAGGATGATAGCCAAACCTGATAAGTCAGTGAAAATAACTCACCCGGAGGCCTTATTATCTGGAAGAGTTAGATACTTTGATGAGTTATATCGGATTATGTCAATTCTTCACTTTATTATATGTCTTCAAGATTTAAGCCATGTGACTCTCCTGACTATGACCTTGCATGCTAGCCATCTACTCAAAGG
>CABHPQ010149374.1:0-29501 GCA_902168405.1 Peromyscus aztecus | reverse complement strand
CGGTCTTCTGTAGCACGATCCTCCCTCCTCTGCACCGTCCGCGTCCTGGCACGCACCGCGCGCCGCCGCACCCTGCCGTCCGGGGCGCGCACACCCTCCGGTTCCCTCTGGCCGGCCGGCTGGGCCTGGCGCCGGGGAGCACTCGCTGCGGGCACACCCACCGCGCCAGCTGCGGGACTGGGAGCGCGGGAGCCCGATCCCAGCTGCCGCCACCCGAGTCCCCGCCTTCCTGACGCGGCGCGGGCTTTACTGTGTAGGAAGGAGCAGAATTGCGACACCGAGGGGAGGGTCTTAGCCTTGGACAGAGTTAAGGAGAAAAACTTTTTGAAAAGAAACCAGAAAAAGTCCTAGCCTGTATAAGGCGCTTTTCAGATTTCCCCAGGACCCTGTGAGATTCTCGTAAGTTTGTCTAGACTCTGGAGTCTAGACGTTTCTGTCCCTACAGTGATGGAGAATCAGTATCAGACAGGGTAATAATGTCAAGTCAGGACTCGAACCAAGGCCTGACAACTGAGATTCTGTGAACAGTGAGGTCCTAGCAGGGGTGCGAGATTGTGAGGGTCATCCATGACGGGGGACTTAGATGTTCCCTAAGCCGTTTTCTTTTCAATTTCCTTCCAAATCAATGCCGCAGCCCCGCTAAAAATCCTCAGTCTCTCTTCATACACCCCTCTCCGCGGCAGATTTGTATCATTTCAAAGTCACTAACCTTGAATGGACAGATATCTAAGGACCACTTTGGGCACCAATCCGGAAAGAGAAGTGGGGTGGCTTCTCCTACCCATTACAGAGCAGACCAGCAGAAGAGAGGGGAGATGGCCGCCTGCAGACCTCCAGAGCCCAGCTGTGACCCACCTGACCCACAGTTTTATTTTTGACATTGTGACCCAGATGGGATAGATAATTTGAATCAAGGGACGTTTAATTTCCGTTTTGACAGAAACGTTATTAGGATGACTTCATTTCCATGAAGCTTTCAGGATAGCAGTAATACATGGGAGTGGAAACGTGACCTCAGTGCTGGGACCCAAAAAGGAGTTGGGGGCGGGGCTGTGCCCAAGGGAGAAGAGCCTCAGACTGGTCATCGTCATCGAAGGCATGGTTAGTTTTTAACTATCCTGTGAAAGGTGCTAATATGAATAATGGAGCGTCTCATTTTCCCCGAGAAGCCAGAAACCTAGGTACTTCAAGTAAGGTCTCTCAGTTTTTTGACCACTCGTTTTAAAAATGCTAAGCCTGGGCTGAAGAGATGGGCTAGCAGTTAGAAGCACGTGCTGTTCTTGCAGAAGACCCAGGCTGTTTCCCAGCATTGGTTAACAGCTCACAACCGGCAGCTTTAGCTTCAGGGTACCCTCCCCCTCTTCTGGCCTCCTGGTGCATCAGGCATGTGCGTACATGGAACACATACATACAATGCAAGTAAAATATTCATACATATAAAAGAAAGATAACAAATTTATTTTAAAATGCTAAGCCTCATCCCTATAATCAGGACTTTAAGTTCCTGAACTTGTGCTTTATAAGGTTTTGTTTGGCATTTCCCATCATTGTGAGATAGACCCAGTGTAGATCACTTTTTCCTTTTGGGTGGGGGGTGGGGTGGGGCAGGAATTGAGACAGGGTTTCTCTGTATGGCCCTGACTGTCCTGGAACTCACTCTGTAGACCAGGCTGGCCTCAAACTCACAGAGATTCACCAGCCTCTCCTTGTGAGGGAACACAGACCTCCCTCAGAAGTGTTCCACGACTAGCTCAAGGTCATGAAAGCTACTTGGCTGAGCTGGAACAGAACCCCAGGCATTCTAAGTCTCCGTCTTGGAACCCTTCTGCACGCTCAGATACCTCGAAGAATTTGTTCCTTGATTTCTGGACATTGTGAGCCTAATTAGGCATGGGGCTGGCACTGGGGTGTGGAGGCACAGCACCTTTCCTGAGAAGATGGAGGGCAGTGCCAGACTGCTATCCTAGAAAGCAGCTCAGCCTGATGATGACTCAGAGGTGGAACTGTGTCTCTAGGGTAGAGCTGAGTCAGAGCAGTCACAGTCTGAACTGGAGCAGCCAGGGTGTCTGAGACCCAGACCAAGGCATCAAGAAAAGGGGAAAAATACACTAAACAAACACACTCACCATGGACCTCCCCAATCCCCTCCCTGTGCCACGCAGGAGCCATAGGCACAGAAAAGAAGCCTGAGCTAGAACATTAGCTATTTCCTGTCATGGTAGGAAAGCAACTGAGTCAGACTAGCAAATGGACCCTTGCAGGGTCCTGGGAGGAAGAGACCCCTCCCAGGCAGCAGATCGTCTAGGATTTCAGGTTTGGACACCTCCACGGCAAGCTAACTGGGCCTCTCAGACAGTGAGCGTTCCTGCTGACAGCTGATTTAGGATGACTGGGCACAGCTCTGCTGCAGCCTGGGCCTTGCAGCAGTCAGGACCCAGGGGGGGGGGGGGGGCGCCCTCCCTTACTGACTCCTTCTGTGCTGGGAAGTGGAGTACAGGAAGATCAGTGTGTATTCTTGTCTGCCCTGTGCCAGACACTGTGATGGGCATTATCATTTTCATTATCTGTCTCACTTGGAATCCTCACCATAGCTACGAGGTGGCTGTCACTCTCTTGCTGGAGGCAACGAGGCAAAAGCAGGAGGTCGGGTTCAAACTTGGGTCTTGGTGACCAGAATACTGACTTTTCCAAACTGAAGGCCTGGTTTCCAAACACTCAAGGTCTTGCTCCAAGAGAGGACTGCACAGCTGTAAGCAGCATGGGTTAGCGGACGGCATGCACACACGGTAACTCCTCCAGTCACCGGGGTGCTGGTGACAATCACGAAAGAGCTCTCAGAGGGGGGGATTCTGCACATATAGACTGTCAATTCTCATTCTTCGCTCTGAATCTGTAAACTCCGCACATAGACTGAAATAATGAATAATGAATCATTGATCTGAGAGGAAATTCAAAGACAGGCTCCTGTGAGCCTCTGGTCCTATTTTCATCAACCCACCAGTATCTGCGATAATCCCCCCTTATCCAAGAGAGATGTATTCCAAGACCCTCTTGTGGATGCCTTGGATAGTACAGAATCCTACAGATATTATGTTTTTTTTTCCCTGTTTCTACATGTCTCCAGTCAAGTTTAATGTATACACACCAGGCACCAAATGAACATTAATAATAAAATAGAAGAGCCATAACGACAGAATGAATACTGTGTGAATTCAGTTTCTCCCTCTCTCAAAACATCTTAGAGTACTCTACTCACCCTATAGAGGATAATGTAAGATAAAGTGGGGTGAGTGATCTAAGTGTTGTGAAGTTTGTCCTCTCACATAAACACTGCGATACCATGAGAGCTGATCTGATGACCACAGTGGTTACTAAGGACTGGGGAAGGGCGACAGTGTGGACATGCTAGACACTGGGACTATTCTCATGCAGAGCGGGACAGCTCCGTCAGCACACCAAGTCCTCAGACAATTCAGAATAGTACTCAATTTAAAACTGATAAATTGTTTATTTCTGGCATTTCCCATTTAATATTTTTGGGCTGTGACTAATAAAAGCTAGTTGAAGCTTCAGAAAACAAAGCCAAGGAGGAATACTGTATACTTGTTTTACATGACTTTCTGTCCAAGGACCCCTTTTTCAATGTTCATTGCACTAGAGGCTGGAAAGCACTAGAACTCACACCCAAGCACAGCTTATCTACTACATGCTTTCTTCATACATATATCACAGCCTTCCTGGGCTTAGAAGCACTAGCCAGCACTTGAACACTCAAAAATAGTTTGGGGACTATTTTAAAAAGCAGCAGCAGCAGCAGCAACAACAAAAACCCCTGAGAGTTTGAAATCTTGGGCTCTAGATAAGCCAGGAGCAGAGTATGAGAGACGGAGCAAGAATCAGAGTGCTGCTGACCTGTTTAACTCAGCTGGAAGCAAGTATACCTGAGAGCTCAAAATCCCACCCCACTTCCACATCCACAAGCGACTGTGAAAGCCTCTGGGTCAGGAACGAAACCCATGCAAGTAAAATTCAACAAGTAGGCATGCTTGAGAAGAAGTCTGCAGATAAAGAATACACACGTATGTATGTTTCATGTGCGCACACATGCTTTCCAACTTACAAGCAATCATCAAATAAAGTACAATCCACATAGCCAATGAAGTCTCCCAGGAAACTACTGCTGCTATTTGCCTAGTTCTTGGGTCAGAGCTGTTGTCCCCAACACACCACCGATGAAGTAGGAGTTTAGCATGATTGCTGGCTGACATTTTTGTTTATGTTATGAGATATTATGAAGCTAAAACAGCAAAGATGCATGCCGGGAACTGGGCTCAATCTTTGGTGGCATAGATGATTTCTCTGTGAGTCAGAAAACCATCTTCATATACTGAAAGCACATCCCGAATGTGCTGTGCTAGTTGTAATGTAACAGCTCCAACCATGATGCATTTCCAAGTTTCATCTGCCTTATTAAACTTCCTCCTTTACATCCTTGGGTCTGGAACGCTGTTGAAGTTTTATGTCAACATAAAATTTCATTTCCTTAGGATAAATATGCAGGAGCAAGAGCCACGTCACGTGACCCAGCCCTGCTTAACTTTAGAAGAAACTTTCAAACTACTTCCCAGAGCAGCGGTACCGTCTTCCGCCATCACTCCCAAAGCACAAGTGATCGATCACTTTTCTCTTACCCTTGCCGGCCCTTGGATTTGTATTTCCCTGGTGGCTAATGACCTTGAACCTCTCTAGTCATGTGCTCGATTGCCATCAGCATTATCTTTTTGCTTGTCTTGAAACATTGTCTTATGTATCCCAGGCTGGCCTCAGACTAGCTTTGTAGCTGAGGATAACCTCGAAATTTCTAGTTTTGCCTTGACCTCTTGAGTGCTGGGATTGACAGGCATGTACCACCAAGCCCAGTTTATGAATGCTGGGGACACTGGGCATGCTACTGACTGAACCACATCCCCAGCCTTATATTTGCCTTTAATATATCTTGTTTAATTTTAAGTTTGTGTAATTTCATTTTTAATAATAGTTAGGTGTAACTTTGACTCATAAATTTCCTGAAAATTTAATAATCCGTTATTGAGCCAGAAGAGGCTGAATTCAGCACAGCACCACCCAGCTGGGTTTGTAATTCAAGCTCCTCTCCTTAGGACAAGTTCTAAGCAATGGCTGAGCAAAGTGGGTGGGGGGATGGGTGTCGGCCATCCTCTCCCAGAGCCTCTCTCCAGGGGCAGGTGGAGACTGCAGGTTCAGACATTCTCTCTCTCCCTGCTCCTTTTCTGTCACCTCTAACAATCAGCACGTGTTTCCTGGAGAGCCCCCAGCTCTTATAACTTAAATCAACCCATATTTTGAAATCTATGTTCTATCACATGGCATTACCTCTCTTCCATCTTGCTTCTCCTATCTCTTCTCCATGTCTATCTGGCAACTCTGCCTTCCTTCTTCCCAGAGTCCTCTCTGTCTCTGGAAGTCCCACCTAACCTCTTCCTGCCTGGCTATTGGCCATTCAGCTCTTTATTAAACCAATCAGAAGGAACCTTGGCAAAGACACATCTTCACAGCGTAAACAAATATTCCGCAACATAAATATATGTATACATGGGTTTGAGGCCAGCCTGGGATACATGAAACTTTGAAGAAGGAGGGGGAGGAGGAGGGAAGGAAGGAAAGAAGGAAGGAAGGAAGGAAGGAAGGAAGGAAGGAAGGAAGGAAGGAAGGAAGGAAGGAAGGAAAGAGAGTGAGTGAGCTGGAAGAGGCCTTAGAGAAATGAGTATATGTATGTATATGTATACCACAGGGCATAGTCACGAATGGATTCAGCTGTACTAATCGTAATTTCCCTAAACTGAGAGTTATTTAAGCTATTCATTGTAAGATGGACAAATCGACTGGGGCTTAGTTGATTAAAATGACTGCATAGCAGTGGAAATGAACTAATATTATAAACAACATAGGTAATTCTCACAAAAATAAACAATAAGCAGCAATTACAGAGAGTATAGACTAGTGAATCCATTTGTTTAGCGTTCGGACACAGGGAACTCCTCAACAGTGTTGGAAGTGAGAGTACTAGTTATTCTGGGAAGCAGAGGGCACAAGGGGCTTGGGGGTGGCAGCATCCTGTTTCTGTAACATGACTATTAGAGACAAGATGTTAGTTTGTGAAAACACATTGACTTGTGCCTTATTGTTTGTGCACGTCTCCTCCTCTGTTTGTTTATGTATAGATCGATACATAAACTTGCATTTAAAATTAATCAAATACATTTCAATATTAAAGACTACTCTCTGCGGCCCAGAAAACTAGAAATTCTGGCCACCTTCTCATTTCTAGTGTTCTACACATGGTCTACTGGAAAACTGTTTGGGTGGGTTTTGGCAATAATTGTAAAGAGGTTATTTTTAGCCAGGCGGTGGTGGCGCACGCCTTTAATCCCAGCACTCGGGAGGCAAAGCCAGGTGGATCCCTGTGAGTTCGAGGCCAGCCTGGTCTACAGAGTGAGTTCCAGGACAGGTACCAAAACTACACAGAGAAATCCTGTCTCAAAAAAACAAAAAAACAAACACACAAAAAAGAAGTTATGTTTATTTTATTATACAAAGATGTTTTGCTGGGTATGACCCAGCACTGGTTAATAGGTAAAAGTTGGTTAAAACACAGAGTTTTAACTGACAGGCACACACTGAGCAAGGAATCTGACATTAAGTTGGGAGGTAGAGTGGAGCATCAGATGACAAAATCAGTCGTCAAAGTCACCTTGCTCACAGCTGCACACAGTTGACAGCGCACTGTTCAACCGCCCCTACACTTAGGATTCCTTCAGCTTCTGGTTCCCTCCGACTTCCAATCACTACGGCAGTCTCTGCACAGGACAGTCCTGCATAGCTCTTTAACTCTTAATAGCCACCTCCTAAGCTGAGTCCAGATGCCAGAGGTAAGAAATCTCCTTTGGATCATGTGATGGTCTCTGAGAGGGCTCCCAGTGATTCCCCTCCTGCTGGTATTCAGATCCTTGTGCAATTAATTCCTCCACTGCAGGCTGGACCTAGTAATTCCTGTCCAACAGCAAGACTACACATGAGGTTGGCTTACAAAAGTTCGGCTTCTGTTCTGGGCTCCGTCTCTCCTCTGATCACTCTCTGTGTCTCCACATCCTTGCCCGGGGAGTGGGGAGAGGGGGGCAGGAAGCCAGCTGCCTAGATGGGGATAGCCCTATCTTTGGCCAACAGCCAGTGGGGGTTTGATGTCTGTCAATAATCAAGTGAGTGTGCTCAGGGTGAGTCCTCTTCCAAGTCAAGTGTTCAGATGACAACAGCCCAGAGTCAGGCACCCATCTGTACTGTACCCAGATTGTTGACCCAAAGAAACTGTAAGCTAATGCAAACTTACCAATTAGACAGCTAGAAGTTAGAGTAATTTGTTACATGGCAAGAACACAGTCCACCTTTGCCCCAACCAAGCCCCAGGTAGGAGTCTTTCCATATTTTACCCAAGGTTTCCTTCCCACAGTCACAGTATTTGTACTTGTCTCACACCTTGTAGGGATCGGCTGCTTACATGGCCATCTTTCCCATGAAAGGGTCCAGGAACGATGTCTTGAACTTTTCATTTCAGTTCCTAGAACTAAATTTGTAATCAGTATGTGTTTGATTAACACACGAAGGAATAAACAGCCATTTTAATCTTGGAAAATAACAATTTCTTTGATTCTTTTTTTTTTAAGATTTATTTATTTATTAGGTGCTGTGGGATGTTCTGTATGGCAAATGTGTTGCTAATAAAACACTGATTGGCCAGTGGCTAAGGCAGGAAGTATAGGCGGGACTAACAGAGAGAATTAAAAGAACAGGAAGGCAGAGGGAGTCACTGCCAGCTGCCAGCCAGGACAAGCAGCATGTGAAGATGCCGGTAAGCCACGAGCCATGTGGCAAGGTATAGATTTATGGAAATGGATTAATTTAAGCTATAAGGACAGTTAGCAAGAAGCCTGCCACGGCCATACAGTTTGTAAGCAATATAAGTCTCTGTGTTTACTTGGTTGGGTCTGAGCGGCTGTGGGACTGGCAGGTGAAAGAGATTTATCCTGACCATGGGCCAGGCAGGAAAACTCTAGCTACAATTAGGTATACAGAAGAGGGCACCAGATCTCATTACTGATGGTTATGAGCCACCATGTGGGTGCTGGGAATTGAACTCAGGACCTCTGGAAGAGCAGTCGGTGCTCTTAACCACTGAGCCATCTCCCCAGCCCAATCTCTTTGATTCTTAAGAAAACGACAGCAAAAGGAAGTTATGGAAACATGTACAAGGTAAATGAGTATAACTTGGAATATGAGATGTGAGAGATAAGAGGACGGTCCAAATCTGAAGAAAGTAGATACCCCTAAGGGAAATAGTGCCAGAGAAAAAATCCATTCATAGTGGAAGATGGTGAGTTTAACTTTGGACATGTCTAAGGTGAAGTATCTTTGAGCATGCTCACAAGGCTCATGGGGGGGTAAGTCTGGAACTTGGGAAGAAGTTTTTTTCTGGAGATAGATTTGGGAGCCAAGGCTGTATATTTAGTAATTGAAACTACAGAAGAGGAGTCAAAGTCTAATATGTTGTGGATTGATGGGTACACTGGTGGGTATTTTCATTAGGAGGAGGGCAGAGGTGCACATGAAGAGGAGGAGGGCAGAGGTGTACATGAGGAGGAGGAGGGCAGAGGTCACATGAGGAGGAGGAGGGCAGAGGTCACATGAGGAGGAAGAGGGCAGAGTGCACATGAGGTTTTTCTCGAACTGAAAGAATGTGATAACCCAGGTGAACAGATGAAGCTCTTCATGAGACAGGGAATGGTCTACAAACCAAATACAGTTACGTCAAGCTGTTAACTGAATGAACATTTGTGGTGATTTGAATGAGATCATTCCCCATAGACTCATGTTTGAGTGTTGGTCTGCAGTTGGTGGAATTATTTAGAAAGGACTAGGGTGGCCTTGTTGAGGGAAGTGTGTCACTGGTGGCAGGCTTTGAGGTCTCAAAAGACTCATGCCATTCCCAGTCCCCCCCTCCCCTGTCACCCCTCCTCTGCCTCATAACTATGTCTCAGGATGTGAGCTCTCAGCTACTGCTCCAACCCCAGGCCTGCCTGCCTGCTGCCATGCTCCCTGCCATGATGGTCATGGACTCGAACCCTCTGAAACCACAAACCCAGATAACTCTTTCTTCTTCAAGTTGCCTTGGTCGTGGTGTTTTCTCACAGCAATAGAAAAGTAACCAAGACTCCATCCTTTAATTTAGTAGCTGGAAGATCAATGAAGTCTAGAGTTAATTGTACTTTTCAAAGATGCTGCAATGCCATTTCCCATCCCATATGCTCTCTAAAAACGTTTATTTTTTTAAGTCAGGGTCTCATTTTGTAGCTCTGGCTGGCCTGGAACTCACTATGTAGACTAGTTACCCTTGAAAACACAGAGATTCACGTGCCTCTGCCTCGGTGGTACTGGGATTAAAGGCCTATGTCTCCATGCCTGATCCACAATGTAATCTTTCACCATCCCATTGAGGGATGGGGGCTCTTCCATCTTTCCTTAATTCTGGGTGTCTTGGGACTTCTTTGGCCAGTGAGGTGTAGGAGAAGTGATGCTGTGGGACTTCTGAGGCCCGAACAGTGATGCCATTTCCACTGTATTCACCGGCAAATTAGAGCATCTCATGTAAGGAGTCAGACTACCCTGAGACTACTCTATAGGTGAGAAGACTAAGCTGCCTAGAGAGGCTGTGAATAGGTCTCTGGCTAAAAGACGTAGTCTTTACATCATCATCCTTACTCACAAGTGAGATGTAGAAACCTTTAGATGATTCTAGCCTACAGTTGTAAAGCCACTCTCAGATTTCAAAGTCCTCCAGATGAGATTCTGGGCTCACAGAGTAGAGACCATCCAACTTCCTGGCTTTCAGAATCCATACGCATGATAAGATGACTGTTTTGTGCCAACAGTCCCTAACACTGTGACTTTAGTGAAGGCAGTGTCCGTGGGGTGGTCGGGAGAGATGGCATCACATCGTGGCTTGGGGACATGTAGTAGCTGAGGGAGAGGGTGATTGAACAGACAGAGGAAAGTTAGGAAATCCAAAGTAGGGGATGACAAAAGAGGGTTTGGGAAGGTTCTTGTTGGGTGGAGTTCCCTGGAAAGGCAGATAAAAGAAAATATCAGCAGGGGCAGAGGTGACCTTCAGAAGGTAACAGATGGTGGGGGGCTGCTCAAGGCAAGGGCGAAGGGTCTGGCTTCAGGGGTTTCCACTGAGACGACAAGAAAGTAATGGAATTTGTTGGGAAAGGAAGGCTGGACAGTGTAACAGAGTTGTGGCCAGGAGAACGATGGCCTGTAACAGCGGAGGGTCCAGAGGACTGGGGTTCCCTGCAGGTCAAGGTGCAGGTGTCGTGAGCATGAGACACGAAGAGGCCGAGCAGAAGGAAGAATGAACCAGAGAGTGAGACCCCAGCTCATGGCCAAGATGGTTGACAGAGTGGAGATGAGGTCCCAGGAAGGAAGAAAGTCCCAGAAGTCCAGGCTGATCCTGTCAATCCAGGATGTAAAATCTCCGGGGATGACATGGATTTGAGATGAAGAAGATGTCCACAAGCCAGGCCTTGGTTGGTTATGAAGAGTGCTGGTCAGTTGTCCGTGCCCAGGAGGAAGCTAGGTGGGGGACCAGAGACTTGAAAAAGGAGATGTGTGTAGACAAGCAGTAGTGTGGAGGAGGGAGCCAGGACAATCCAGCCACCGCTCCTCTGAGCTTCCTGGCTCAGGTCAACGTTTTTCCCTTGATGGGCTGTAGAAGAAACAACAACTTCTGCTAAGACAAGCATGAAAGACCCTTCTGTGAGGATGTCGGGGTTGGGGGGGAAGGGTAGTGAAAAGAATGGTCATGGGAAGAAGGCAGGGGTTAAGACAGGCAGGGGCCTTTTTTTTTGTTCTGGAACCCTTATTTTAGTCAGGGTCTATCTTAGCTCATTCAGAGACCACATCCTGTGTTAGGAAGCCCATGAGGGTCAAAGTCTCAGTGCCCAGTGCCTAGGTCTTCTCACTCCAATTCAGTTTTCTTCCCCTAAGTTCCTCCACTAGAGTCTGGAGGTGCTCTGACAGTGTGTTCCAAGGCTAGCTGACTGCCTGGCAAGGGCTGTTGGAGAGAGAATTCTGGGGGGTGCTGCTTGACTCCAGGACCCCTTAGCCTGAGCATCTTGGCTCAGGAAGTTACAGAGAGTAATGGCTCTTCCTGTTATGACTTGTGCTATAAATGAAAAAAGGAAAATATGAGAGAATTCTTGAACTCTCATGAGAGGAAGACAATAAAAAGCCATGTGACCACCCAACTAGAAGCTCATTTTAAATAACTCTCTTCAGCTATTTTAAGACAGAAACAGACAGGCTCCTATTCATAAGCTTGGTAAGTAAGGGCGCCAGTGACAGGGTCACTCTAGCCTCCACCCTACTGAGCCCTAGGGCAACAAAGAGAGGAGTATGATCCTGTCCATGGGCAGGTCTACACCTGTCACCCCAGTAGGACATTCCACATTTCTATTTCTCAACCTCTGATTCCACCCTTTGCCTTTCATGGAGTTCACACAAGTCATCGCAGAAGCCAGAGCAGCAGGCTTTCCTGGGCCAAGCACTGGTCTTCCAGTTGCTTCCACTCGGGAGGGCTGGGCCAGGAGGCCTGTTACCATCTTTAACTTAGAGATGCAGAATGGTGGCTTAGGAAAGAACATCCTTCCCCCAGTTCTCAGAAAGCGAAGCTGGCATGTGATACAATCAAACTCCCAATTGGACCCAAGAAACCATTTCAGTTTTGCCTTTCCATTAGGAGGCATCGGTCATCCAGAGCCATCAGAGTCTGTCAGCCTAACTCTCCGCCTTCTTCTAGTGCTCCTGGGTGGCCTTGTTGTGACAAGGCATGGTGGCACTCACCTGCAGCACCAACATTGGAGAGAGGACTAGAGAGCTGCACTACCAGCCTGGGCTACACTGTGTCAAAATGCATAAAGCAGTACAATAAATACAGTGGTAAACTGTCCTTGTTTTAACTCAAAAGTAACCAGGTTCCCTTCAGACTCCTGTGGTGGAGTTCATTCTCCAGAACCTCCTATTCCATCAGACCCTGCTACCTCAACAGAAAGAGAGTGAGGTGGAGCTCAGGCTGTGCCGGGACTGGGAATCCCTGAGGACTGTTTCTCCTGGAGCTTGTGCTCTGGGGGTCTCTGTAACCGCCTTTCTCCCAACCTTTTCCAAAGTCAGGCTTCTTCCTTCATATCCTCCAGTAATCTGTTCTGCATGCATTTTGGTTCTCTCTTAACGACACACTCCTTGTTCAGATGCCACATACAGAAATTTGCAGTGCAATCCTGTGGAATCTGCTTCACTGATGTTTGTTTACAAATCTCAGCAGGTTAGACTTTCGTTGACCTGGATTCTTTTTTTTTTTTTTTTTTTTTTTGAGACAGGGTTTCTCTTTGTAACAGCCTTGGCTGTCCTGGAACTCACTCTGTAGACCAGGCTGGCCTCAAACTCACAGAGATGTGCCTGCTTCTACCTCTGGAGGGCTGGGATCAAAGGTATGGGCCACCCCCGCCTGGTTCCTTTTTTGTGCTGAGCCAGAGTCATAGGTCAGCAGCCAAGCAAACGTGACTATGGCTGCCTCTTTCCTTGCTCTGATGAGCAGCCAGAAGTTGAGTGGAGCAAAACCAACTGGGCTGAGAAATGATTCCCTACCCTCGCTTCACCCAAGGCTGTTTGTCAAATTGTCCTTCTAGAAGGAACAATGCCTAAGTTTTTATATACTTCTGAAATTCCCACTAGCCCTGAGGTCTTTTGGAGTCTTTATAAATGTTTTCACTTTGAGGAATTACAACACACCTGTTCTGACAGTCTGCATTGATACATAGCTGAGTTCCCGCTTGACCTCCTTCCTGTCACCCAAATGTATCTCCTCTGGGGTCCTATCTGGGGGTTCCTCTGCAGCTGCTGCCATCTTTGCCTACTGCCACACACGCTGCCCTTCTGACCCTTGCTCTGTGTGCCGCTGCCATGTCTCTTGGCTTCTACTGCCAGCACCCAAGCTCAGCCCAGCATTCCAGACACAGCCCCATGGTGCTTCAGGGAGCATCTTCAGGGTGGACACCTCCCTGCTGGTTTCCCACTCCGACAGGTGATTTCAAGGCTCAGGCTCCTGACAACTCAAAGGACGCGAATGTCTCTGTTTTGTTCTGTTGTAACTCACAGACCACTCTCCCAGGACACAGACACAGGAGCGTGTGAAGCAGGGACTGGAGAAGGACAGCCTGTCCCTCTATACCCGACAGGAGCCTCTGTTTGGTGACTGTCCTTTTCCCCCTGGGGAAAGTATGTCCCGGGAAACTCCATGCTCTCTCGGGCTAGTAGACTTGGGAGAGGCCTGCCCTGTGTGTATGACTCTTAGTGGTAGAGATCCCTCTCTTGGCAATTGAAAGACTTTTCATTTTTCTTAGGATCTGCTGTGAAGAGGGAAACAGCGCACATGGTTGTATGGCCAGGATGGGTCAGCCTAGCTTGTCTTCTCATCTGAAGAACACCACTGAGCTGGCCACAGTTTTCTCATCTGTGAAATGGGAGCCATGCTAGTTCCCCTTGGGTGGAGCTGGTGTGAGCATTTATCTGATAATGCACAGGGTGCTAACAGTGTGCCCGGCACCTGGCAGCTGAGTTCATGATTACTATGGAGTTCTGTTGTGTCTTACTTTCTCTGTCCTGATTGTGAGTTCCTTCGGTTTTTCTCGTTTTCTTCTTGTTGTTGACTGTTTGTAGGCCAGTGAAATGAATGAGTGTATTAGTGAGTGAGTGTGAAATAAGTATCTTTACAAGTTGCCAATGGAGAAGAGTTTACTAATAGTGCCCAGAGATACGGAATTTTATGCATTTATGCCCCTTTCCCCACGGTGACAAAATGTGACACTGACCATAGCTACAGCTCCCTGAACTCTCCTTAACATTCATAGTGTCTCTCCTCTTTCTGCTCTGGAGACATCTTTAGAATACATTCCTCCTCTAATCTTCCTTGAAGTGAATCAGGAAAAGAAGAGAGTCCCTGATGGCTGTATGGATCCTCAGCTTCTAGCCATTCCTACACAGGCGTCATCAGTCCATCCATCATCAATCTACCCATCACCCATCCATCTAACTGTCATCCATCCATCCATCCATCCATCATCCACCCATCTAACAGTCATCCACCCATCCATCCATCATCCATCCATCCATCCATCCATCCATCCATCCATCCATCCAGTTAAAACCTTTCTGAGCCCAAACGTATGCATCTACAAGACAGGGATAATTGGTGTGAGGTTTAAGTCATGTGGAGCATGTCAAGTTCCTAGAACATCATGAGCTCATTAATATTTATTCCGTGGACACCTCTTTTCTTCACTAAGGAGCCAACTCCAGGAGAATGCTAATGCTTTGAACTGTCCCATCCCTGTGACTGGATAATGTCCAACAAATCTGTCCTTTGTTTTGATGTTCTGAAAGTCTGGGTGTCAGGAGTACACTGGGTCCCTTTCATTAGCATAAGACTCTCTCTGACCTCCATGGAGAACAAGGAAATGCCAGAGAGGAAGCCATCAGAGGCCCCATGGGTGATAGAAACACAGGTCGGAAGGCAGGCATGGCTGCAACAGGAAGGTAGGGTCAGCCTCATCACCTCCTTCCAGAGTCTGCTTTTCAAGAAGGGATCCTAGACAAAATCCTCCCCTCAGCACACATAGGACAGGATCCTCCTCCTCCTCCTCCTCCTCCTCCTCCTCCTCCTCCTCCTCAATTTAGTCTCTGCTGCTGAGTCACTGTCATTGGAAGTTACAGACAGGGTAACTGGATGGGGATGTGCCCAGATCAGCCAGTTTCTGATGAGGACCACAATCTGCAGAAGCAGCTCTGGTATATCTTCTCTGTGGGGGGCCCTGGCCTGATTATCCGGGGTGGGCTGTAGAACACTTCAGGCCTGGGATTAAGCAAATATGAACTCCTGAAGACAATGAAGTAAAACTGACCGGGCCTGACATTTGCACAACACTTTACAGTTTGCCTTGAGTTCCTGCAATGCCATCCCATCACAGTCTTGTATGCCAGGAAGGACAGGCATTTTTATATCCATCCGGAGAATGGAGACACTAACTCAGCCACAGACTGGATACTTAGGAGATCATGTGGGGCTCCTGTTCCTGAATCTACATCCAGAGCCCTGTCCTCACACTTTTAGAGACCTCTTTTTCATATGACCCCAAGACATTGGAACAAAGTGACTATACCATGTAGGTCTGTGACCCTGACTAACACACTACTTGGAGAGACCTCTCTTAGTTGTTTGGAAATTAAATATGCAAACTGATTTTTCTAGAGCCCCCGCCACTGTGTTTAGAGCTTGGCACTGAGTGGACAGGGCTGACCAGCCACAGGCCATCACAGTCCAGTGGACGTGACCATCATTGGAAATGGGCTGTTCTGACTCAGCAGCTGAGACTAAAGGGAGGAGGAGGGGGGGAGGAGGAGGAGGAGGAGGAGGAGGAGGAGGAGGAGGAGGATGATTCTGGTCTAAGTGAGCAGAGGAGGGAATCTTGGGTAGAGGAAACCTCATCTGTACACAGCAGGCTTCAAAGAACTGATGAGTTGGGGGGCAGGGCACTGAAAGAGGTTCAGTAGCTGGAGAGAGGACCAGAAGGAGGAGATGAGTAGAACAAAGCAGAAAGCGTGGCTTCCCAAGTCCCAGGGAAATGGTGTTGGAGGACCTGGAGTCCTTTCCTAGGAGCAACGGGAAGCCTGTGGGAAGGTTTAGGACTTCACATGGCTGTGCTTGCATCTGCCTGGAGTGTGAAGAATGCACTGGGAGAGGGGAGATAGAAGGCCTAAGCTAGAGAGTTTTCTCTTTCTATTGAGTTTTCAAGAGCTTCAGGAACACCTGGACAGGGCTGGAGCGATGGTTCAGCGGTGAAGAGCACCAGCTGCTCTTCCAGAGGACCTGGGTTCCATCCCTAGCACCTGGATGGTGGCTCACAGCTACCTGTGACTTGATGACTTCTAGAGGGATGGTTAGGAGTTTGCTGGATACCATTTTTTGCACGTCAATAGTGATGATGGTAAGAACATCATTGTCTGGCGGGCACAATCAGTGGCAGAGGCACCAACCCACAACAAAGAGGTCACAGCTGGTGGGGCACTCAGTGAATATCCCCATAGCTGTTCCCTGGCTCTTCTGGGTGAGGCTACCTCACCCTGTTCTGTCTGTCCCCAGATACCAACCTGTCCAGTTGCCTGACACCCTGTTAATTTTAAATGGACGGGCATCTGGAATAACTTTGCCATTTAGGGCAGATAGAGCTAACTTCAGACTAGCTCTCCTCCACTTCAACACATAAGGCACATCATATCACCTTGGCTTTTTAGACTCTCCTTTTCCCATCTGTACAATGAGATTCCAGGAGCCTCACTGAGACACAGCACTGCTGGGAAGTTGTAGCTCTGAAACTCTCTGTCCTGGGCCACCCTGCAGCTGTGTCTGGGCAAACCACATTGGTGCTCAGCCAATTGACTCCCTCAGAGCCTCTGCTGTGGGCATGCTCAGAGAGCTCCACAGCCATACTTGCTCCCTCTTGTCTACTTTCTGTGGGCTTTTTGTTTGTTTTCTTTCCAGTACCATCATCCTAGCCAAGCTTTGCCACCCTGGCAGCCGCAAGCCTTTCCCCCACGGCGGTAGTGAAGCCAGCGGGTGGCTTTTCCAAGGTTAAGTGAATTACCTTTAGCACATCCAACCCCATCACAATGACCCTGCTCCACATTCTCAGGTAAGTTTACCAGAGTCCCTCTCCTAAACGTCTGACTTTTGAAATTTCGACGGTTCCTGTGGTCTCATCCCTGGCTAACTGCCGCTCCCCACAGCTGCTGCTACCTCTGTTCTTGCTTTGCTCTGAAGGCGTCCTCCTAAGATTTGTTTGTTACAATCCTAACACTCTTGAAGGGTGGGGGTACAACACCTTCACTTCCAGCACTTGGGAGGCAGAGGTAGGAGAATTTCTGTAAGTTTGAGGCCAGTCTGGGCTACGCATCTAGTTCCAGGCTAGACAGAGCTACACAGTGAGACGCTGTCTCCCTGTCTCAAGACGAACCAACAAAGGATATCCTAACACTCAAGGTGTGGTATTAAGCGGTAGGGTCTTTAAGAAGTGATTAGTCCCTGAAAGCAGAGTTCTCGGGCACGGGATTATTAACCTCGCGGACGGGACCTTGGACGGCCATCTTGCAGGGTGAAGACACAGCAGGGACATATCTCTGTGCCAGGTGAGTCCTGACTACACATGGAACCGGAGCGCTTTTTAAAGGTGCCAACATGGAAGCCAGGCCCTGGCCCCTGCCTGGCAAGCTCATTACCACTGCACTCTCTGGAGCCTTGGCTCCAGTCCATAGTAAACTCTCAGTTGTGTTTATCGTTATGATTCCTTGTGAGTTCCTAGCATCATTGATCTACTCACCCACTTACTCAGCATGCGTTATTCTCTATCACACGTCAGGCCCCAACCAAGGCACCTGAGTCAGTGCTGAGTAAGATCCAAGCCAGCCCTAGTGGAGCTCACAGATTGGATGGAGAGGCGGGGCACAGGGACCACTCCGGAAAAAGCTCCTGGCACCTCTTCTAGGCCACTTTCCTTGTTGACCTCACCAGCATTCTCTAGCAGGCAAATTTCCACCCACAGACCTCTAGAAGCAATCATTATGGAGAGGTTAACGCAGTATCTCTTTGTGTTACTGTTTATTTGAATTTCCCGTCCTTTTTAGGTGTAAACTACTCAGGATTGATTTCCTCAAATGGCTCATTCTGGCATCAGTTTGAACACTATTTAGCACTGTGCCTGGGGCATGAAAAGACATCCCAAAAAAAGATGGCAAGGAAGTAATCCATCTCTGCAGCAACAGTCTCTGAGTTCCCACACCGAAGCAGCACTGTGCTAAGCACAAGGACACAAGGGTAGGGAAGCCAGCAGGTCCCTGACCTAATAATGAATGGATGTCTAGTTCATTGACTGGAACTGCGTGACCTCTGAGGACTGAGCCTGCACAGGGCTGGAGGTGACACCAGCATCTTGGTATGACACGGGCCCTTCTGGGTGTCCTTTGCTTCCTTCCTGCTGAGCCTCAGAGGGAGATGGCAGCCCACTGTGGTTTACCTTGTCCTGAGTACTCCCAGCTGGTAGCCGGTGGATGCATTTAAATAGCAAGCATCTGCATTTTTAATGTTGACTGGAATTGGAAAAGCAGCGTTAACCTTTCCAAACCGATATTGGTTTTTCCGCGCTGGCCTCCTGCAATGCTTAGATGGAAAGTTTAAAGTCTTTTCAATATCACGATGGAGAGTGCAGAATCATTCTAGGTGCTGGCACTGCCGGTGTCTGAAAGCTTCCCTCCCAGTTCCCAGTTGTTCCCTTTCTTAGTTCTCAGCCTGGAGGGGAGACAATGTGAGGACCATGAGCCCTGTGTCCAAGGAAGGGAAGATGATGCCCAGGAGAGTGAGGAAGCTCCGAGGTTCTGAACCAGAGCCCTAGCCTCAGAACTGCTCCAAATGCTTTCCACCAAAGAAAGCCTACCTCACAAGGTTTGCCGATGCTCAGTGGACAGTGGCTTTTGTCCTTATCCCCACAATTACATGCTTAAGGTGAGAACGCTGGACTCCCGGGCCAGATCTCTTACTCAGGGGTCCAATGGGAACAGTGTGTGTGTGTGTGTGTGAACCCATGCTAAATACGCACTTTCCCACTGAGTTACACACTCAACCCTATAGTTTGGTTAAAAGCAAGACTTATTTTCATATTCACTTCATTCTGATGATCATAAGTAAAATGTGCTGTGACAGCCTGTCTGCATACTTCCTGGCATCTATGTTTCAGTTCTCTGCTTTTTTGTTTTGTTTTGTTTTTTGTTTTTTGGTTTTTTTGTTTTGTTTTGTTTTTGGGTTCTGCCTACCCTGGAGCTAAGGATAGAACACAGAGTCTTCCACATGTTAGGCAAGTACTCTACTACTGGTCTCTATTGTTTGGTTACCTCCAGCTCACCCCTGCCTGCATGATCCAGAAAGTGATTCCTGTCTCTCTCTCTCTCTCTCCAAACTCCGCCCTCTCAGAGAATCTCCAACAGAGAAAAGGTGCCAAAAGGCCCAGTTCCACATTCCTGGCGACTATTGCAACTTCCTCCCCTGTTGTCACCAACAGCCCAAGTCCCTGCCTAAGCATTCCAGCTTTTGACCATCCTTGCGCACAAACCCAGCATGTTACAGACACATCATCACCCCTTGCCTAGAGGCTATATAATCTCCCTGCTTTAGTTTGGGTGGGCAGCATCTCTGGCCTCAATCTCTGGGACTGGACACCCCCCCTACCCCCCCACCCCCCCCCACCCACCCCCCATCCCCGCTTGATCTGGTTTACTGCATGGGGGAGAAACCTATTATCAAGGTACGGAGAACATTTTATCTATCCCCTGACCTTTCTCTATTTTTATTGTAGTAAAATTCATACCATTGTCCACTGGGGTAGCCAACAGACACATGCAGCTATTTAAAAAAAAATTAATTAAAATGATATAAAATTGAAAATCAGCTCCTTAGTTGCAGGAACCATACTTCAAGGGCTCTGTGGTCACACATAACCAAAATCCACTGCAGATATAGGACATGCTGGTTATCACAGAAAGTCCCACTGGAGAGTGCTAAGGGAGAGAGCATGAGAATGCAGGAGAGAGGAGGCGTGGCTTGTGGGTTTGCTGTGTCAGAGCAACCTTAGGGGTTAAAACGAAGGCGGATTTCTCCCATCCACACTAGCACATCTGTTGCTGTCATCCTCATCCAGGTGATGTTTAGAAAGTCATGTTGATGAGACGACGCCACAGCGCAATCTCTGACGTTTCTAGCAGGCACAGTCTCACACCGAACTTCCTGTTCCTCTGGCTCTTACAGTCTTTCTGTCTCCTCTTCAGAAATGATCCCTGAGCCTTAGGTGCAAGAGTTGTGCTGTAGGTGTCTCAGGTGGGACTGGGAACTACTGATAGTTCCTTGTTGAAAGATTACACTTCCCAGTTTCCCTTTGGGACTATGGAAGTCATTTCTACCCATATAAGGAGCCACATCCCATCTTCTTCTGCAGGCCTTCTGGCCATCCGCACAGATGACAAAGTGCCCCTTGCCATGAACACACATGGTCCTGCCCGACGTCAAGCTTCTCTTTTGGCCTTCTGTCTCTCAACAGCTTCTTAAATCATCTAACATCCACAGGCCCACATTCTGATTGGTTGTGGTTTTCTGTAATGGTCTTTGTCTGTTGCAAGAGAAGTTTCCTTGATGCAGGGTAGAACTGGTAAGGACAAATACTTCCAGGGTAGTTACGGATTATGCTGACTTAGTATATTGTAGGTTCTCCTCCAAGATCCGTGACTTCCCTAGTCCTGGGTAGGAAGGAACAGTACACTAACTGGCTATCAATACAGAATGGTCAGTCTTGAAAACATGCATACAATTGACACTATACAGACTGAACAGGCTATATTTAAGTATACAGGAATACACACACACACACACACACACACACACACACACACGTAATGACAAAGAAAAGGAGGCTGTGAATTTGAAGGAGAGCAAGGGGTGGGGTACATTGGAGGGTTTGGAGGGAGAACAGGGAAGGGGGAAATGATGAAATTATTATAATCTCAAAAAAAACCCTTTCTTAAAAATGACAGATTTATTCCCTCATAGTTCCGGATGTCTGAAGTCCTAAAATCTGCTCTACACGGCCAAAACCAAGGAGCTGGTGTTGGTGAACTGGCCCCTTGTGTAGATCAGAACTTCACACAGGGAGTAGAGGGTCACACTCAACTCAAGAGCCCTGTTTAACTACATTTGCAAAGTCTCTTTTGTCATGTTAAGGTGACAGTCACAGATCCCTGGACTTCCTTGAATGTAGGTATTGTGGGTCTGATCTACTCTAGATAAGCAGAGGAGGGTAAGGGGTGCCAAAAGAAACATACTGCTCTTCCAGAACATTCTTCATTCATGCCCGCCCTTGCACATGTTCACCCAGGTGTGGAAATTGATCTGAACATTTGTACATTCTGATGGAAGAGGAAAGTTTTCTTCTCTGAAAGAGACAGTGTTGCTGGAGAGCTTCTCTCCAGGTCCCACCAAGTCCCCGCAGTCCCACAACCCACGTATAAAACAATCACTCAGACGCTTATATTACTTATAAACTGTATGGCCGTGGCAGGCTTCTTGTTATCTACTTCTTCTATCTTAAATTAACCCATTTCTATTCATCTATAAGTTGCCACGTGGCTCGTGGCTTACCAGTACCTTACATCTCGCTTGTCATGGTGGCAGCTGGCAGGTCTCTCTACCTCAGCCTTCCACTTTCCCCAATTCTCTTTTTTTTGTCCCGCCTATACTTTCTGCCTGGCTATTGGCCAATCAGTGTTTTACTTATTATCCAATCAGAGCAACACACGTAACATACAGAACATCCCACAGCAAGACAATGTGAAGAAAAATTTAAATTTAATTTGGCATGGTGAACATTACCACTTGAAACTCAGGTGTGAGTATTCCACCCCACTCAGGATAGATAAAGGCCTCTTTGTAACTCATCGGGGAAAGAGTGGCATCTTCAGCACCTTCCCTCAGCATCCATAAGCAGCTCTCACACGTGTTTCTAGGCTCCTTGCCATCTCCACCTGGCCCCGACTCCTCTTGGACTCAAGTATGCACGCACCAGGGGCAGCTGTGCTGCAGGGCCGGAGGGCTGTCTTGTCTATCCGACTTTGCACTCTCCACTCCTTGCCTCCCGGCTTCTACTGCACAGACTGTGTGTGGGGGGTGGGGGGGGTGGTGCCCTTTGTGGAGTACCCAAGAGGTACCTTCTCTTTGTTGGTCTGAATAGTTCATCACATCCTGCTTCCTGGACCTTCTCCGGTTCCACCAAACCGGATGATGGTCTCTTCTTTCTCCAGAATCTTACTCATCTATTATCCAGAGCACTGCCCTTTCTTAGCCTGTCTTCTGCTCTCTCTCCATTGCCCTCCCCCTGGTGGTGGCTCCAAACGCTAAGTGGAAAAAACCACCAGTATTGTGTGTGTGTGTGTGTGTGTGTGTGTGTGTGTGTGTGTTTAGTCCTTGTTTTAAAATTTTCCAATCCATCAAAGAACACTGATTTTGTAAAATAAAATTTCAACCAGACATTTACATGTATTAGTTTGTCTCCTCTAACACAATACCTGAGGTAGGCTAATTAAAGAAAAGGAATTCGTGTATCTTGGGGCTCTGGAGGTCCAGGGCACTGTTCCTGGCATCAGTAAGGACCTTGTGCAGATGACATCACCATAATGGGGACATGTACAGGAATGAAGGGTCATACACAGGACAAGAAGCCAGTGAAGCTGAGGAGTAACCACACGAGTGCTTTATTATAGCTTATTATTATATATAATATATTATTATTATAGTTTATTATAGTTATCATAAAAATTAACTGGGGACTCCCATGAGCGCCAACTGCCTTCCCCCTTCTAAGACCTTCTGCAGTGACCTAAGAACTTCCCACCACCCCTAGTTCTTAGGGGTCCAACACATGAACCTCTGGGGATGCCACATCCAAACCAGAGCGACATGCAAGCTGCAAGCCTGTGTTATTATTAGATTCAAGTTGCCACAAGGATTTCCAAGTTCTTCCTCAATTTCTGTCCTTTACTTATCTTCATCCAATAACAATCTGCAGACGGTATAAGTCTCTAGACTAAACTTGGAAGTACCATTGTCCAACCCAGTGGTTCTCAACCTGTAGGTCATGACCCCTTTGTTGAACCTCTATCTCCAAAAATATTTACAGTTCATAACAGTAGCAAAATTACAGGTATGAAGTAGCAATGGAAATAATTGTATGGTTGGGAGTCATCACGACATGAGGAACTGTATTAAAGGGTTGCCGCATTAGGAAGGCTGAGAACTACTGGTCTAGCCCCTGAGAAGATTCTACATATGTTCAACCCTGTACACAGTTTGTAGAGGCCCCTGGAATCTCCTTGACCAGTGCTCTTCCAGCTGCCTGAGAGGAGGCACAGAGGAGAGTAGTCTTCATTGCCCTTGGAATGACTTAGCTAATGGTGCCAACAGGCAGATTTTGCTGTAGACCCAAATTCTGCCCAAGTAGCTTCATGACCTTGGGCATGTGACCTCAATGCAGATTTGATATCTGCAGCTAGGCTCAAGTTCTTTAATTCATTAGTCTTAACACAAGGTCTGACTTGGAACTCACAACAATCCTCCTGCCTCCGCCTCTCAAGTACTAGGATTACAGCAATGAGTCATCACATTCAGCTTAAGGTCCATACATACTTTTGTGCCAGGTACTTCTTTGATAGTCTGGTCAGAACTATGAACCTTTTCTTAGAATGTTTTAATGTGCACTATTAAAAATGCTGAAAACAGAAACCAGGAGTTTTCAAAAGAAGTCAGTTATATTCAGTGACCAAAATATGTGGCCCTGCCAGGTGGTGGCACACGCCTTTAATCCCAGCACTCGGGAGGCAGAGCCAGGCAGATCTCTGTGAGTTTGGGACTAGCCTGGTCTATAGAGCTAGTTCCAGGACAGACACCAAAACTACACAGAGAAACCCTGTCTTGAAAAACAAAACAAACAAACAAACAAACAAAATGTGGCTCAGGGTATTTGATACCCTCTTCTGGCCTCCGGGGCGCACACACATGATGCACAGACATACATGCAGGCAAAACACCAGTACACATAAAAGAAAATAAACTTTAAAAAGAGATATAATCACAAAGACTTAACCCAAAGAGGCATTTTTAAAAGATCTGTGACTCTGAATTGTTTAATAACACATTAATATGATACTATTTTGTAGAGGGCAAAATGTCTACTATAAACCTTGAAGACCTCATAAATGTAAACCATGTTTCAAGTTGTCTGCAATGCAACATGATTTGAAAATGCTGTGATTTCTACAGCAACTGTCTCAGATACTGCTAAATATGACTGTGATTAGTGTTGCGTAGGTTACGACTGAAGGACTGCTCAGCTTCATTTAGAAAATGAAGATGTCTGGGCTGGAGAGATGGCTCAGTGTTAAAGGCTAGGTTCACAACCAAAAGTATAAGAAAGTGAAGATGTCCAAAGTGCCTTCTAATTCATTCATTTGTTCTTCATTCATTCATTCATTCATTCATTTATTGAGAACCTACTATCTGCCTGGCGTTGCTTCAGCATAGGCAGCTTTGTCCTTCATTAAATTGTCATTCTTGCTTTGAGTCTGATGACAAATTGATTCTCACCATTGGCAATAGTCATTTTCAATAAAATCACCACAAGCACTGAAGTAAAATGCTGCAGGCTGCTCCTGGGGAAACCCAGGTTCGTTTCCTGTCACAGGGCTTTTAGCAACTGATAAACACACAACACTGTATTTTGTGCATTTCAGATTAAAGATACCTCACTCAGTGTACTTTGTTTTATCAGCAGTGAACTCAGAGTCTGAACAAAGCTCGCCTGACATGCGCCTGCTCTCTGTAAGGTACTCATGACCCCCTAGCATCTCCGAACAGTGCTTCAGCACAACCCTTGGGGTTGTCTCATAGTGAAATCAGTGAGAAAAAACACAAAAAGCAAAAACCACAGTTCTACACAATTCACAAAAAGGCACACCTCCACAAAGGGGCACACCATCACAGAAGGGCGCACCTCCACAGAAGGGTGCACCTTCACAGGAGGGCGCTACATCAGAAAGCTAAGACCCGGGTGACCTCGGTTGAGAAGGCGCAAGTGATTCACACTTGTTGCCATTCTCTGGATGTGCACATGGAGCTCAATCAAAGCACCGCCATCATTTGTTTGCAGACTGTAAATACACTTTAGAAAGTATATAAATTCAGAAACATAGAGCCCATGAATAATGTGGGCTGGGTAAGGCTTTCCAGTATCGTAGGCTGTGGTCAGCAGGGTGCAGAAAAGCACAACAGAGTGCCAAAGATGGAGATTCACGAGGGATGTATTCTGAAGGACAATGCAAACAGGGTTTTGCTGTGGATGATTGATTGATAAATAAAGCTGATTGGGGTAGCCAGGCAGGAAGTATAGGCGGGACAAGGAGAGAGGAGAATTGTGGGAAGTGGAAGGCTGAGGCAGAGAGTCGCTGCCAGCCGCCATGAGGAGAAGCATGATGTAAGATACCAGTAAGCCACGAGTCACGTGGCAGGGTATAGATTTATAGAAATGGGTTAATTTAAGATATAAGAACTAGATAACAAGAAGCCTGCCACGACCATACAGTTTATAAGTAATATAAGTCTCTGTGTGTTTACTTGGTTGGGTCTGAGCGGCTGCGGGACTGGCGGGTGAGAAAGATTTGTCCTGACTGTGGGCCAGGAAGGACCAGGAAAACTCTAGCTACCGGGTTTGTTTGGAAATCAGAGATTGGTGGAGAAGAGAGGATCAGAGTCTTCTGGTGGAAGTGGCTGTGCACCTGGGGTAGTGGTTGCAGAGACAGAGAAGAGTCATTAGTAAGCACCAGGTTTACCCCATTGACACCGAAGCTTCAGAAGTGAACATACTGGCCTGTTCTACCCAGAGCTGCCCTTCACAAGTCCTAGGGTCTTTCATTAAACTGGCTGGTCCCAGGGCAGATAAAGAACTGCTCTGACCTGGGAATGGCCTTCAGTGACCCCAAAGGTAGGTAAGACCTTCTGGCAATGGTGAAACACTTCCCTTCTTCCACAGGATTTCCATCTCCTGAATTGTTCCAAAAATACTACCCAGAATTGGGATAACTGCTTTTGTTAACTTAGACCACCCATGAGACAGACAAGGATGATTGACAGTCATGCTGGGATACAGAAAAGGAAGTTACCCTGGAGGTCCCTTACTACTCTGACCACGGAACCTGCAACCCACAAACCTGCGTGATGATGGCTCTTGGCTGGAACTTTGGGACTCCACCCCAAAGCAAGTGGCCAAGGTAAGGCTTTACATGGAGAGGAGCAATGTGGGTTCAGGGAGGGAATACAGTTCTCTTAGAACAGTGCTTGGAGGAAAAGAAGCCAATCCAGGGCGAAGGACACTAGGGATGGGGCAGGGATGCTAACCCGGAGCCTCCTGTGTGAAGGGGCCAAGTCTAAGGACTTCATCCAAGCCCAAGTCCTAAACTGTTCCGACCTTCTTCTAAAAGATGTCCTTGACGGCTGCACAGCTGTAAGACCCAAAAAGCTGGTGGTCGAGGGAAGAAGAAGCCTGCCTCCTCAGACTCCTTCTTAGGTCCCATGGGAGTGGCTTCATTCTGTAAATGACGGTGACTTGGTGTTTGCAGCATGACCAGAGCAAAGAGGGCAGTCCACAAGGAACTGGGAGCAATGCACAAGATCTACTGCACACACACTGGTAGGAGACAAGGAACCAGACCTGTCGGCTGAAAAACCTGCCCTCTAAGAGAGGAAGTAGATGCCCAATGTCCGGATGTCAGGGTTCTTGTCCCTGCAGCCAGCAAGTGGCTCCTTTCGTGAGCATTTTGAAAGCAGAACGGTTCCCTCATTACCCTGAAGGCCAGAAGCCCAGAGCCTAGCATGCAGGGGACCCTCATAATTATTTGGAGAAAGGAGGAAAGTACAAGGAACAGGGAAATGACCGTCAGAAATACCGAACGACAGCATTTTAGAGTGTCCAACACCTTTAAGAACCATGCAAAGCAGCCTCCTTGTCTGCAGATAGAACATTGTAAAACTTTCGGTTAATTAGTCAATCCGTGTATCTGGTGGACATCAGTCACGTGTCTCAGCAGCTAGGCCCTGTGCGATGCTGAAATGAGTGATTGGTACTCCTCACTCTCAGCAGCTTCAGTTACGGGATGTGGTGTAGCACACACCGCAGGAGCCTAATGAGCTGACCACAGGAAAAAAGCGGTTAATTCTGCTCAGGCCTGGGGCTGATCAGGCCTGGAGGTGGGAGGGCACCTGTGCTGGCACTGGGGGCCTGTGGGTGCTCAGAGGTGAGGAAGGGGAAATTCATTGAAGAGCACCGTAAGGCTTCCTAGAGAGCGGCAGGTGACCAATGAGACTTCAGAGATGGGAGACAGCGATGGCAGAGTGATGGGGGGGGCAGATCTGGAGGGGCTGGAAGGCAAGTGAGGACTCTGAAAGCTTCTGAGAAAGAAAATGAAACAACCAGGACTACTCTCCAGACAGATCATGTCACCAGGGAGGAGGTGAGAGAGAAACAGTGGAGAAGGGAAGCAGCCCAGTGCATGGCCCAGGCAGGTAGTGAGAGCCTGAGCAGAGGATGGCGAACAGGTGAGGAGCTTAGAGATATGCTCATATTGGTACAGCAATGCCTGAGAGGCGCGTCACCCCGCATCCCCGTCTACCCTTCCTCCTGCATAGGGCTGTGGGTGAGGAATGGAAGGACGCGTTTGAAGTACATCTGAAGTTTCAAGTCTGGATGATTAAATAGATGTTGACATCACTCACTGAGAGCGTCAACAGGGAAGTCAAGGGCTTTTTTTTTGTTTTTTTATGGATTGAGTTCTGAGCATTCTCAAAGGACAGTGGGAAGAGGCCAGGGGCCTGGAGCCCAAAAGAGTGGGTTGGGAATCTTCAGGGTGTAGGAGACTGAGGAAGCCATGAAGGCGGACAATCAACCTTCAGCTAATTGGGGATGGGAGGGTGACTCATACCAAGTCACCAGAAACCAGCAAGTAGGCAACAAGATGTCCAAACGGCCAGGAATGTGTCTGAAATAGTCAAGGGCAGGAAGGAAGGAGGAGTGACAGCTGGAAATGCTAAGTAACAAATCACCCACGAAAGCATTCCTCCTGGAGGGAGGGGCCTGAAGAGAAGAGAGGGTCGGCGGTGGGAACAGAGGAAGGACGGGGCTGTGCGGGAAGAGGGCAGGGCGCGTTATATGTCACATGTAATGTCACAGCCAGGAGACAGTCTCCCCAAGGTGCTTAGGGCCAGAGAAAGAGCCCCACTGATCTGAAACCAGTTTTGACTGCTTCTGGAAGGAGGAGCCCAATGGTAGGCTGGACGGTGATACCCCCCCAACTGCCCTTTTGCTCCTTTGGATATCTCTACACCAATAGCTCCCCAACCCCAAGGTTTAAATAAACTATTTGGTTTTGGTGGATCAATATGTATGTCCAGCCCAGCAGGGAGTCAAAAGGATCTCAAACCTAAACTTGGACTCTTGGCTTGCCTTTATGGTATAAACCCAGGCCCAGCCTCCAGCTGAGGGATCAGGGCTTGGTCTATGCTTCTGGGGATCCTGTCTTTGGAGAAACTGAAGAAGAGGAAGAACTGTTCAGAGAGCGGGGGAGGAAGGAGAGTCAGGTAGCCTGGGCACAAAGGCAAGGCAGCATCCACCAGCGCGGAGTGTGCCCCCATCAGACTGGTGAGCTGCATCCGGAGGAAACCGGTCTCCTTGCTCACGTGGCTCAGGGAGGCCATCCTCATGGAACAATCCGAAACCTCAACTGATACAATCAACACGGCTTCTCTGGAGTGCTCAGGAGGATTAAAGAGATCAGTCACTAACCGTCATCATCCCCTGATTCGAGTCGGGCATCAGAGTCCGTCTAATCATCATAAACCCCCATGTCCTGCTACTGCCTGCAGCTTACAATGTAAGAAATGACACACTGGGAAGGCCCAGGAGAAGTCCCTTACCTTGTCCAATGTCATGCGGTAAGGCAGTAACTAGCCAGCAATGAAATCGCTTCCTAACTCCAACTTCAGTCTCCAGGATGAAGTTCCAAGCCCAGGCCACTCACCTGTGACCAGACGGACTAGACTAGGAACTGACCGCTGCGGCAGCTGAAGCCACATTGCAATGGTACCACGCAAAGTTCATTCCTCACCCACAGTACAAGTCTAGCTCAGGCAGCAAGTCTGGCCCCTGCGGTGACAGGGTGGAGGGCCACCCAGGTGAGGTGGGGTGGGAGGGGAGGCTGAGAAGGAATTGCACTGTCTGACATGGTACACACCAGTCTTTTCACTTGCCAGGCTATGGCATTGGGGAAGCGAAACTTGACCTTTTGTCTGAAGGGTACAAATGAAACACTGCTTACCACCCAATGACTGTCCACAGATGCTCACTAAGTGCTGGCTGAGTACAATAACCAGTGACCAGATGGAGTGAACTGGGTCTCGCCCAGCTCCATTTACAAGCTTTTTGAGAATTGCAAGCACAAGCACTATCCATCGGCCCAAAGCCCCGAGAGCCCTGAGTTGCTCATTCTGCATGTCCGGCTTTTCTTTGTGAGTTCTGCCTGTTGCCAAGAGACCACAAAGGGTTCTAGTTACAGGATCCAAGGCATTCCTGCAAAATGTAGTGACCGTTTTCCCACCACAGCCATCTACCTACCCCAGGCCACCCTTTTAT
>CABHPQ010149373.1:0-35174 GCA_902168405.1 Peromyscus aztecus | reverse complement strand
TGGATTAATGTCAGGGTCTTCAATTCGATTCCATTGGTCCACAAGTCGGTTTTTATGCCAGTACCAAGCTGTTTTTATTACTGTAGCTCTATAGTAGAGCTTGAAGTCAGGGATCGTGATGCCTCCAGAAGTTGTTTTATTGTACAGGATTCTTTTGGCTATCCTAGGTTTTTTGTTTTTCCATATGAAGTTGAGTATTATTCTTTCCAGGTCTGTGAAGAATTGTGTTGGTATTTTGATGGGGATTGCATTGAATCTGTAGATAGCTTTTGGTAAAATTGCCATTTTTACTATGTTAGTCCTGCCTATCCATGAGCATGGGAGATCTTTCCATTTTCTGACATCTTCTTCAATTTCTTTTTTCAGGGACTTGAAGTTCTTGTCATATAGGTCCTTCACTTGCTTGGTTAGTGTTACCCCAAGGTATTTTATGTCATTTGTGGCTATTGTAAAGGGTGATGTATCTCTGATTTCCTTCTCAGCCTGCTTGTCAGTTGTATATAGGAGGGCCACTGATTTTTTTGAGTTGATCTTGTATCCTGCTATGTTGCTGAAGGTGTTTATAAGCTGTATCAGTTCCTTGGTTGAATCTTTGGGGTCACTCAAGTATACTATCATGTCATCTGCAAATAGGGAAAGCTTGACTTCTTCCTTTCCCATTTGTATTCCCTTAATCTCTTTGTGCTGTCTTATTGCTCTGGCCAGAACTTCAAGTACTATATTGAATAAGTATGGGGAGAGTGGACAGCCTTGCCTCGTTCCCGATTTTAGTGGAATTGCTTTGAGTTTCTCTCCATTTAATTTGATGTTGGCTGTTGGCTTGCTGTAAATTGCCTTTATTATGTTGAGGTATGTTCCCTGTATTCCTGATCGCTCCAAGACCTTTATCATGAAGGGGTGTTGGATTTTGTCAAATGCCTTTTCTGCATCTAGTGAGATGATCATGTGGTTTTTTTCTTTCAGTTTGTTTATATGGTGTATTACATTGACGGACTTTCGTATGTTGAACCACCCTTGCATCCCTGGGATGAAGCCTACTTGATCATGGTGGATAATTGTTTTGATGTGTTCTTGGAGTCTGTTTGCCAGTATTTTATTGAGTATTTTTGCATCAATGTTCATGAGGGAGATCGGTCTGTAGTTCTCTTTCTTTGTTGTATCCTTGTTTGGTTTAGGAATCAGGGTAATTGTAGCCTCATAGAAGGAGTTTGGTAATGTTCCTTCTGTTTCTACTGTGTGGAACAATTTAGAGAGTAATGGTATTAACTCTTCTTTGAAGATCTGGTAGAATTCTGCGCTGAAACCATCTGGTCCTGGGCTTTTTTTGGTTGGGAGACTTTTAATGACTGTTTCTATTTCCTTAGGGGTTATTGGATTATTTAAATAGTTTATCTGGTCTTGATTTAATTTAGGTATGTGGTACCTATCCAGAAAATTATCCATTTCTTTTAGATTTTCCAGTTTAGTGGAGTAGAGGTTTTTGAAGTATGACCTGATGATTCTCTGGATTTCCTCAATGTCTGTTGTTATGTCCCCCTTTTCATTTCTGATTTTGTTAATCTGGATGCTCTCTCTCCGTCTTTTGGTTAGTTTGGATAAGGGCTTGTCTATCTTGTTGATTTTCTCGAAGAACCAACTCTTTGTTTCATTGATTTTTTGTATTGTTCTCTTTGTTTCTATTTTATTGATTTCAGCTCTCACTTTGATTATTTCCTGGCGTCTATTCTTCCTGGGAGACTTTGCTTCTTCTTGTTCTAGAGCTTTCAGGTGTGCAGTTAAGTCACTAGTGTGAGATTTCTCCAACTTCTTTATGTGAGCAGTTAGTGCTATGAATTTCCCTCTTAGCACTGCTTTCATAGTGTCCCATAGGTTTGGGTATGTGGTGTCTTCATTTTCGTTGATCTCTAGGAAGTCTCTAATTTCTTTCTTTATTTCTTCCCTAACCCATTGATGATTCAGTTGAGCATTATTTAGTTTCCATGAGATTGTAGGTTTTCTGTGGTTTTTGTTGTTGTTGAAATCTAACTTTAAACCTTGGTGGTCTGATAGAACACAGGAGGCTATTCCAATTGTTTTGTATCTGTTGAGATTTGCTTTGTGGCCAAGTATGTGGTCGATTTTGGAGAAGGTTCCATGGGGTGCTGAGAAGAAGGTATATTCTTCTTTGTTAGGATGGAATGTTCTGTAGATATCAATTAAGTCCATTTGGGTCATGACATCAGTTAAGTCCTTTATTTCTTTGTTAAGTTTCCATTTAGGAGATCTGTCCAGTGGTGAAAGTGGGGTGTTGAAGTCTCCCACTATTAATGTGTGGGGTTTTATATGTGGTTTAAGCTTTAGTAATGCTTCTTTTACATATGTGGGTGCCCTTGTGTTTGGGGCATAAATGTTCAGAATTGAAACTTCCTCTTGGTGGATCTTTCCTGTGATGAATATGTAATGCCCTTCTTGATCTCTTTTGATTGACTTTAGTTTGAAGTCTATTTTATGCAATGGAAAAATGTGAAATTCTGAAATTTCAATGCAAATGGATGGAACTTGAAAATATTACACAGACTGAGGTTACTCAGACTCAGAAATACAAACATTTCATGTTCTCTCTCATAAACAAGTCCTAGTTCTCTCTCTCTCTCTCTCTCTCTCTCTCTCTCTCTCCCTCTCTCTCTCTCTCTCTCTTTCTCTCTCTCTCCTCTCTCTATTTATCTATTTATTTATTTATTTATTTATTCATTTATTTATTTATTTATTTATTTATTTTGTATTTCTTCTAGAGAAGTTGAGGTGGCCAGGAAACTAGAAACAGGCAATTTGTGGCAGAGTAGGTGAAGGAGAAAAGACAGCAAAATACAGGTAAAATGATACCAGACAGGGTGAATGCTGGAGACAAGAAGGTTCTAGCAGCATGTGGGGTAGATGAGTGGTGAAATGATCGGGAGGGAGGGGTAGAACAATGAAGTGTACAAGAAAAAGCTATGGGGAAAGCTATAATCTTGAACAAAAGTAAAATTATAACAGGGTAGTGGGACACACGTGATGTGAAACACAGGGTGTGGGAATACTGGGGGCTAAAGTTTCAAGTAAATATAGAGGCAAGTGGATGGGGGAGAGGTGGAAGTGGGGTGAATTAATGAAAATTAAGGATTATGAAGAAGTCATAAAAATATACTAATTTATAAGCTATTTAAGACTTATTTGTTTATTCATTTATTTATTTGCTACAGAATCAAACTATATAGCTTGGACTGTCCCAGAACTCACTATGTAGACCAGTTTGTCCTTGAATTCATAGAGATCTGCCTGCTTCTGCCTCCAAGTGCTGGAATTAAAGGTGTGCAACAACAGGCCCAGCTTAATTAAGATATAATTTTAAAAAGAAAGTTTTAACCAAAGACAGTGTTGTGCCCAGATGACACAGGAGGTTAAATGAAAGTCTCAGTACTGACATCTCACTAACTGTAGATGTTTGGGAAGACCTCAAAGGCATCCCAAACATTATTTAGACTTATTGCTAACACCACTACACACATGGGGTGGTGGACGTAGAGAAAGAAACCGTGAACTGTCCAGGAAACTGTTACTGTTGGCTGTATTTCATAGTGCCAGAAGATTCTGTACAGGATACTGGGGCAAAAATACCTAAGTCGTCTTGCATTCTACAAGACTGACTGGGTAGGGAATAACCACCCACTCTCTGGTTGGATTTGTGTCCTGCTACACAGGAAATAAATTAACATCTGGTACTGTTAAATCTCTTTAAAAGTCATTGACAGCATGGGTCATAAGCACTAGGGGAAAACTTCTGCTCTTTGCTAAGTAGTTGTGTTGTCAAACTGCCTTTCTATTTATGTTTATGTACAAAGTCCTGGAGATTTTCATTACCCTCAACCTTGACCAGGAAAGCTTCTTTTCAGTGGGTTGTGACCAATGTAGAGACTCATAACTGTTCCATATGCTGGGAATCAGTGACTGTGAGTACTCGGCCACAGATGGAATGACTTTATTAACTTTCTCCTGATGCAGTTTTCAGGAGACATCACAGAAGTTGGGTAGAAACAACGTAAGGGGCAGAGAATGAGGAAAGTGATATCAAATGCTGTCTGCTAGACATGACATGGGTAGTGTACACGTGACTCACAGAAGATGTGGTTAACCACAAAAGACATGTAAGTGATTAAACCATTTAAACATTCCAGCATGAATAAGGTGACACCTCCCATGACCCCACCCCTTCCTGGAGAGCACCTGATGTCCACTGTCAGAGGAAGATACCCTTTTCTTTTAGACTGCAAACACTCATAGTCTACCTATGTCCAAGTGTATGGAGCAACACTGATGTGCATATGGGCGGCACTGATTTGACTCAGTGGGCTATCCATTTTTCAAAGGACATGAAATTGTCAGAGATATTCCTGGGGGGCTGAAAGTGGGAAGTAGAGATGGATAAGAGTAAGATATATGTATGACATTTTCAAAGCATAATAAAAATACTATTTTTACAAGGAAGTAAAAAATTTTAACTTTAGAAATACATGGTAAGTTTAGAAAATGCTTTACCCATGTGATTTCCTCATATATAATAACATCAATAGTCTAACAATACAAAATTATTTTCTATAGTAAGTAGTACATTCAGGAGCAGGAAATAAGGTTGTCATCTTCTGTTTAATTAAAGGATTCTACTACAACATGGTTCTCATAGTAGTTGCTTAACAAGTTTTATTGTGTGAACAAATCAACCCATGAAGACATGAATAGTACTTGTGCCCTGTATTTTCATCAACAAATTCCACAGAAGAGATGAAATTCTTGCCCTTGTTTCTGAAGTCACATGATAGTTTTCAAATCTGTGCATCTGTAGCTCAGTTACCAGATGAAACATTGTAATTGAAAACTAATATGGTCAGAACTGCTTTTATGTTTTGTGACATATTTTAAGAATAGGAAGAATGTTTTTTTGAGAGAATATGGTTGAGAAAATTCTCAAATTCATTTTCATGAAAGGGATAAAATTATTGATAAACACATCTAAGTTTGCAGATTGGTTATTTCTCAGAGGTTATTTGGGGTCATAATTGTAAATCTCATTATCGTACTTGAAAGGGGTCTCTTTCATTATTATGGTGCTGAGGTCCGTATCCCTGAAGCTAATTGCAAGGTAGAGCTGCAGAGTTCTAATTGTTTGCCATCAAAATAGCTGTGTAAGCTTGATTAACAGTGTTCAGCAACATTCATAACAGTCCAAGCCTGGCCCTGCATAAAATAGAAACTGGGAAAAAATCAATAAGATTTAATAAGATCAGGAACAATCACTTACAATAGTACATCAATCACACAAAGTAATAGGTGCAGGATTTGATAGGGTCCTGAACTGCCTGAGAGATTCATAACCAGTACTCGTTAATGATTTGTTCATTTGCATTTTATCAATCCAGCTACAGCTGACAAGCAGAAGGAGCAGGAGAAAGAAATATGTTGACTTAAACTCATCAGCTTTGCAATTAAAAAAATAACGCATAATAGCAAATGTCTTGTCACATGGAAATCTGATGTTATTACCAAGATGTGTGCAATCATTTGCTCTTCAGACTGAGCTGCTGTTAGACTTACATAATAGACCTGATGTCAGTGTTCTGTGGTCACTAAGACTTCCCAAAAGCTTAGAAAGAATGTATATGGCATAAGCTTCTATTGCATAATTATATTCAATGCAAAATGCGCCCAGTTCCTTGTTTTTATCTCTTTGAAATAAATGAAGCTCCTGGCTTTGCCTTAGGCAAAACCTCGATCAAATGCCGAAATAATCAAAATGAGATGGCTTTCTGGTGATTATTGCTTATTATTCTATCTTCCTTCAGTTGATGTTATGACTTTATAAGGTAATCATGCTGTATTTACTATCTTTATTAAAACACATTTGGGGAAGAAAGATAAATGAATAGAATAAAATTGTGTAAACAAATTTCTGATTCTAAATAAATGATAGTCAGTAAAATGAAAAAAATAATCCTCCTATAAACATCAGAGGCATAATGAAAGTCTGAGCTTCTTTCCAAGAAATGCATGTGGATTCCTGCTTAGAAAATTTCCTGTAGGTTTTCTATGAAAAGAATTATGTGAGTGGTGGGATGCAGAGCTTATTGTCAGAAACCAGCAGTGGTACCATCCAAAATGTGGATTAATTAGTCTCTGTCCAAAACTACAGTAAATAATGTGCTCCTTCAGAGAAAAACATCATGATTCAGGTCTTTGTAGATGAAGTTTAAATAGGAGATTTCTATATGGGATACTTTAATTCAGTCAAAGTACAGGTAAAATCCCATTATTGTAGACTCCATGGGGCCTCTAAATTGTTTTGTTGTGGTAGAATTTGGTTAAAATGAATAAATACATTTATCACATTCTCAGTGTGGAGTACATACTAGAGAGACAGATGTGATGCTGGTCTCTTTTCTATTGAATTAACACATGAAAAGAAATGCTCTGAATAGGATGGGGGAACCAGGAACAAGGTCTAATGCGCACATACCTTCCAGTCTGTCCCTAAATCCTGGATAACTTTAAAATGGCTTGGGATTAAGATAACATTTTTATTTTATTGTTTCCTTTTCAAAGATAAACCTGGTTACATTGACTACAAAGAGTGAAGGAAATTATATATATATATATATATATATATATATGTATATATAAAATTTGCCATGTTGATCAAAATAATGTAAGAAAACTCAATTATATGCATTTTAATTTCCTTTTTTATAAAACAAATGACGTCAAAATCAAGCTACTGAAGTGCATCGCACTTAAGAAGCATTGCAAAATTTACCAACAATCAATTCATAGAATGCCAATTTGCCTAAAAACAAATTGACAAATGTCCAAACAACTTAAAGATCAAGTCACCCTTATTTGGCATTGGATGACTTGTTTTTAAGTGAACTGGGAGGCTTCAAATGTCAGTTATTAAATGCATATGGCTCATTCTTATGAGTTTTGTTTGAATGCTGGCAGAGATTTAGAATTCTGAACATTCTTATTTTTTATTTACTTAAAAAATATTTTTAGCAGGGGCACTATAACAGACCTTAGAGAGCGATATGACACATATACCAAGTACTTTCATTGTGACAGAACATTAGGCATTTTATGAATATTCTGATAATAATATTACTGACAGATTCTCAGCATTCAGAAAATGGTTAATCAATTGTGTGTAATTAACGTATCCATCTAATTTGTTGTCTCCTAACTGTGGCCCTCTTTTGAGAATGGAAGACAGACTATTACTAGCTATATTGAGATGAAAGGATCACATAAGGATGGTTTTGAATAAATCAGAATATGTGTTCACATCAACAAGACAAGAGAGTTAAAAAAAAGACGAGAGTAAGTTAAGAGCTGTTGAGAAAATGACAAGGGATGTGATGATGCTTCAGTTGACATACTGAAAATAAGTAGTATTCCTCATAAGATGCATTTCTAAGCTCTTAAGAGAGCATGAACAGACAGTCAAGGAAGCGTCTTGTGTATCTAGGATGGAAGACATTAAAAAGTTGATCAGGAACCGAGTGCTAGAGAGGTCCACAGAAATCCACAAAGATACCTCCAAAATAGACTACTGGCAATGGGTGAGAGAAAGCCCGAACTGACCTACTCTGGTGATAGGATGGCCAAACACCCTAATTGTCTTACTAGAAACCTCATCCAATGACTGAGGGAACTGGATGCAGAGATCCACAGCCAGGCCCCAGGTGGAGCTCCAGGAGTCCAATTGGCAAGAAAGAGGAGGGTTTGTATGAGCGAGAATTGTTGAGATCAAGATTGGAAAAAGCACAGGGACAAATAGCCAAATGAATGGAAACACATGAACTATGAACCAATAGCTGAGGAGCCCCCAACTGGATCAGGCCCTCTGGATAAGTGAGACAGTTGATTAGCTTGATCTGTTTGGGAGGCATCCAGGCAGTGGGACAGGGACCTGTCCTCAGTGCATGAGCTGGCTGTTTGGAACCTGGGGCTTATACAGGGACACTTGGCTCAGCCTGGGAGGAGGGGACTGGACCTGCCTGGACTGAATCTACCAGGTTGAACTCAATCTTCAGAGGAGACTTTGCCCTGGAGGAGATGGGAATGGGGGGTGGGGTGGGGGAAAGGCGGGAGGTGGGGGTGGGAGGGGGGAGAACAAGGGAATCCGTGGCTGATAAGTAAAATTAAATTAAATTATAAAATAAAAAATAACAATAAAAACCCATGTGTTTTCTTCTCTAGGTTCTCATATATTTGGCTTATTCTGTACATCATATACATCACTGTAAAACCTGTTGCCTTTATGTCCTGTTTCATCCACTGATGTAGTGACCAGTTCTGCAAATTTTCCAATAGGTAGAATTATCTTGACATTCTGCTCATGTGCTGATGTCATGCTGACTTACAATCCTGCACCATCCCAGTTAAAGCAGTGGTCCTCATACTTCCTAATGTTGTCACCCTTTAATACAGTCCCTCATGTTGTGGTGACCCCCAAGTATAAAATCATTTTAGTTGCTACTTCATAACTGTAATTTTGCTATTGCTATGAATCATATTTTTGGAGATAGAGTTTTTCCAATAACCTGTGGTCATGATCCACAGGTTAAGAACAGTTAGATCAAGTGGGCAAGAATTGAGATGTGTTCTTGATGTCTAAGGACATCAAATGTATAAAATACAATAGAGAATTATACATTAAAGATGAGCAAAAACGTTTTAGGAATTGAAAGTTATATGGTATCTGATGGCTTCTTTTTCTTTTGTTTTTAGTTGTGCTTCATAATGGTGATTAAAAGGCACAGTATTTGATGGTATTTTCTTCATTTTCAAATCCTTCCCTTGGAACTCGTGAACCAACACAGTTGTCAGAGGGATGAGAAGATTGTAATTTTCTACTTTGGCTCAGGATAAATTCATCCTCTCTTGCCATTTGGATGAGATGATGAGGCCAATCTGATGGGGTTGATGGCACACAGGTTGGTTGAGCACCAAGTACAGCACAGGTACTGTGCACCAAGCTCCATAGTAGAACATCTGTGTGAACTTAGTTTAGAGTAAATGCAAGTCATTCTTCAGCAATGAGTAAGTTTATTCTCAAAGTCTTTCCAGTATTGGTGGCCTCTATAGTCCTTTCATAAGGCTTCTTTATTGCCATTTTACAGAAATTATCCATGACCGTCATCTGACCTGCCCCTGTGATGGACTGGGTTGTATCTTCTCCTCATAAAAATAGTTTTATACCATCCCTAATATAATAGATTCACAAAGAGTGTGAGAAATATTCCCAGTATACTGCATTAAGCTCTTCTTGTATACTTCTGACATGTTTGCAATAATTGAAGGACCTTGTCCTTTCCATGCAAGTGCTGTGGACTCAGCTACCCACACAGCACCACTGCTCATCCTCTACCTCACTTGGTTGGCCCTATCTGCTCTGCAGAACCAGCATAGCACAGCTTAACATATTGCTTAGTTGGCACCAATATACACAGAGATTATTGTGTAATTCTGTATTTGACTTTACACTGTTGGATGAGAAACAGATCTCTCAATCCATGTGTGTGCAACCTGGAACTATGAGAGTGTTAATATCTATTAAACAATAGAAGATAGCTAGTGAATAAAGAGGTTTGTGTTATTCATCAAAATGCACTCCTGAAATCTCTTTTACTTTATTTTACTTTTGAGAAAAGTTTTCACCAATTTATCTTTTATTTAAGATTTATTTATTATTTATGTGTATGTTTCTGTGTGAGTTTTTGTGCACCACTTGTGTGCAGGTGCCCACAATGTCAGGACAGGTTGTCAAATCACCTATAACTGGAGTTATAGGCAGTATTAAGTCACCATATGGATGTTAGAAACCAAATATTAGTTCTTTGCAAGAGAGGGGTCAGCACACTTAACAACAGTGTTATTTCTCCAGCCTTCTATTTTATTTTATATTTTGAGACAAGCTCTCCCTTTGTAGCCCTGGCTGTCCCAGAGCTCACTATATAGACTGGGCTAGCTTCAAACTCACAATGATTTGCCTGTCTCTTGAATGCTGAGATCAAAAGCATACACCACCATGACTGGCTCTTAGTAACATATTCTCAATCATCAGCAAAACTAGCTTTTCTGAAAGTGCACATATTCTTTCAAAATGAGAACAACTACCTTTTAACGTTTAAACCAGGTGACAGGGAGTTGTAAACAAACATCCCATTAACCTTTAATAGTTAAATGGACAATTTCACAAAGAGCAACATTTATTGTGGTCAAAATGAAATTTTGGCGCCGGGCGTTGGTGGCGCACGCCTTTAATCCCAGCACTCGGGAGGCAGAGCCAGGCAGATCTCTGTGAGTTCAAGGCCAGCCTGGGCTACCAAGTGAGCTCCAGGAAAGGCGCAAAGCTACACAGAGAAACCCTGTCTCGAAAAACCCCCCAAAAAAATGAAATTTTGACATTGGAAAATAAGCATGGTTACATCATTACTCCAATCTGCGAACCTATGTCTTTTTTGGTAACAATCTCACTAGTTTGTCTGATAGCAAATCTGCTTTCCATCCTGTTGGTCTAGAATAGTTTATAAACTAGGCTGTTTCAGGTATCATAATCAGTTGTGTTTCTGAAGGTCCCTTAGTTTGAGTTTGTCTGATGCTTACTTACTGTTAGATTAAAATGCACAATTTTGGCAAGAATGTAATAGAATACCCTGTCTAGTGGTACATGATTGTGATTTCCTCATTCATTGATGTATTAATTTTGATCACTTGATTAAGCTGGTGAATTCCTCAGTCTTTCTATCATAAAGTTTCTTGTCTCACCCTTTTGTAACTAATACATATTTTGTGAGATGATCCTATTCATAAACAAATCTCATCCACTACGTTTTAGCAACTATTATTTTCTTCCTGTATTACTTGGTCCTATAACAGTGGTCAGACCATGATTTTCTGTTTTTAGATCTATATTTCCTTACATGTCCTGGGCATCCCAGCATAATGAGGGTGGTCTGTCTGTGCTATGTGTGCTTTTACTGCCGTGGCCTCTTAGTCTTCGTTTTAGAAAGTGAGTTATCTTCTGTTAGTATCGTGTGTATTTTGATGTTCAGCAGTCAATCTTGTAAGTAGGGGCAGGTCTTGTAATTGTTTAGCTCTTAAAGTTTAAAAATAATATTCCAGGTCCACGCTTTACTTTTGTGAAGACCTACCCACCAAGATGGTGTTTGTTTCTCTAGGGATAAATTGTTCCCTCTGGTAAAAGACAATATGTGTATATTGATAACTAAGTGCTAGGTAAAGTCTTTGCTCACTGGGCCTTCTTATTCCCAGATTCAGATCTCCTATTGGTCAGATACTTTCTCTGCCAACAATTACACCACAGAATACACATGCTTCACCTTGCCACACATAAACTACACATACATAATACACATGGGCATACAGACTGCACTCACCACAATCACAAACATAGAGATCACATCTCAACATGTGCACACACAACACATACACATTTTACAACACATTCATCATTCACACCACATACACAAAAGCACAGACTCACAGAACACACATATACCACACACAAACACTACACACCACACCTGCAAGCACACCACAAAAACATATGATATACCACATTCACACATGTACCATGCATGTACACAGATGTCTTTAGATCCAGTTTAACAGTGCAAAGTTGATTCTAATTTTCTAGATGTAGAACACTCTCCTGGGACATGGGACAGTAACAGTTCCTGTTACTGTTGATATATTTGCTTTTTGTGCCCATTCTTCATGTATTTAGTCTTTCCTTAATTTCTTCTCTTCGCCATCATATGCATGACATCACATCTTCAAAAACAGGCTCCTTTGTGGCCTCCAATTTGGGCCACCAACAAGATGTCCCCTTATTCCAAGGCCTTTTAATTTAGACTAATCTTTAACATGTCTCACTCAAACACAACTGTTAGATAAAATTTCTGCAAAAAGGACCAAATACATATAAGAAAGAGTCATTTATTCATTTAGAATGCTCATTAGACCACAAGAGATTAAGAATAATACATACTTACATACATACATACCTGCATGTATAAATGAACTGGCTCCGGATATGTAGCTAAAGTTTTCTCTGGTCCTGCCTAGCCACACAGATCCCACAGCTGCTTATAAAATAATCACTCAGAAGCTTATATTAATTAAAACTGCTCAGCCATTAGCTCAGGCTTATTACTGACTAGCTCTTACTTTTAAACTAACCCATAATTCTTATTTATGTTTAGCCATGTGGATTGGTACCTTTTTTCAGTTCTGTCTTTACATCTTGCTTCCTCTGTGTCTGGCTCATGACTCCTCTCTCTGCCTTGCTCTTCCCAGAATTCTCCTCTCTGCTTTTCCTGCCTATACTATACTTCCTGCCTGGCTACTAGCCAATCAGCATTTTATTTATCAACCAAATCAGAGCAACACACAGTCACAGAATACAGAACAACATTCCCATCATTAAAACCTTCCTTTTTGAAAAAAAGAAAAGGGGAAGTGCTGTGGATGTCTTTCTGTACACTGTGAATATGTGTTTCTCTGATTGGTTGATAAATAAAGATGGCCTATGGCAAGGCAGCTTAGAGGCAGGTGAGAAATCCAAACAGATAGACTGAAAGAGAAAGGTGAGGCAAGGCAGACAATGCAAGCTGCCCAGGAGAAGCAAGATGTAAAGATACTGGTAAGCCACAAGCCATGTGGCAAAGTATAGATTAATAGAAATTAGTTAATTTAAGATATAAGAGCTAGCTAGCAAGAGGCCTGCCATAGACCATACTGATTGTAAGCAATATAAGCCTCTGTGTGTTTAATTGGGTTCGAGCAGCTGCAGGACCTGGTGGGACACAGGAAAACTTCAGCTACAAGGATATTATCATATTCCCAGGCATGATCAGAACCCAGGACATGGAGATACCATTTGCATCTTTACTTTTCAGTCATAAGTTCTCTAACACCTGTTTTGCTGGATAGGGACATTTTAGTTTCTTTAATTTTTGAGAGATGACTGCCATCAGCTTATGAGGTCTATGTAGGCAAATAAAGTTTACGGACTCTTGTACTTTTCTGGAGAGGCAGTTAGAAAAGAAGACTATTTGACGCACAGATACACATGTCAAAACTGACACAGAAATATACACAGCAAATTTTTCTACATCGACAATTGTAAAAAAGAATAACCATAGTACTCAGCTGTTATGTTGGTCACTTTTGCACAGCTGTGATCAAATACCACACAAAAGCAATCCGAAGGACACACTTATTCATGTATTTGCAGCCCACCTACACTAATTGACAGATTATAATTACTATCTTTATTTTGGCACTTTATCTGGTGGTACATTGTTGTTTTCACTTCTCCCTCTCCATCTCTCTCCTCTTTCTTTTATGTATGCATATGCATGTGTGCACTGAAGTTCATAATAAAGCTAATTAATAACTATGGTATAATATGGTATGTATATGGTATACCATATGTCATATATAATAACATATGCTATATGATATGGTGTACATACTATACTATTATAATTATTGGACAATTATATAATTGGACAAAAATCAATATTGTTCAATATTCAAGAAGTGGAATGGTTAGCATAGCATCCTGTATATTTATATGACATACTAACATAAGATATGTTTAAATTAATATTATGTATTATGTTATATTTTTATCTATATATCTATATTATCAATATAACCTATATCTATATCAATATATTATAATAGTATTCCCCTTACAATGGTTACCATACATTAGAACCACCTCAAGATTCCTTACCACTCATTTGTTTGTGCTTCTTCTAACGGGGGACAAGCAATTTCGCAACTTTGTTTTTCCATACACAAGTGAAAGCCTAGATATCTGTTTTACCCCAACCCTGCTTCTACCATCTGCTATTTACTTCTACTTTCGAATCTATGTCTTTTTCCTCTTGCTCCAGAAAAAAAGTCAACATTTTTCTACTCACATCCCTCCTCCTTGCCCATAATCACAAGTGAGGAATATCCTCTTCTAGATTTTAAATTTTATATACATTGGACCTCTAGGTCTATTTATTTTGCTAAGCACATGAGTTTAATTTATGTCTGTCCACAGAGTGCAGGGCAGCACATGACTATCTCCACATGTCTTCTGTGCCACTTCCTTGCATCTTAACCTTTATTTCATGCCTAACCTTTCCCAACCAATAACGTGTTCTTTAAAAACTTTTGTTGAGTTTAGTGTCATAGAGACTGAATTGAGAGCACGTAGCCTATGAGAATGTCTTCTTTCTTTTGCTCTAGTACAACTGAGATCCAATCACTTTCTTGAGGTTTGAGCTGGTTAGTCCTTTCCATTACTCTGCAGTATTGTTTTACAGTGTTAAGTGTCATATTTTATGCTAAAAGGTGAACTCCATAAAGTATAAACTAAAAATGAAACAATCATATTCTTTATGAAATAATGGTAAATCAGAAAAATCTAATAGACAAACAAGATCAAGGCTTAAAAGAATAGAGAAAATGAATCTTGTGACAGCATTATTATCATTTAGAAACTGGACCCTGTTCAGTGCCTCCTTGCTTCTTCAGACATACAACAGATTATATAAAATGCAGTAGAAACTAGCTATTAATTGAAAGGATCCTTTAAATCTCCTGCATTGTTTTTCTTCATACTAAGGCTACTAGGTAAACCACTTAGTACTATCCACAGGGAACTGTTCCAATGGAGCAGTAGCCTGCCTAGTGCCTGGCATTTCCAGATTTAGCCAGTACAGCTCAGTTAGCAAGAACCAATGTAGTACTATGCTTAATTGTTCATAATTTTAAGTTGTCTTCACTATCATACTTCCAATACCAGTCAATTCTCTCACACAGTCTGGACAGATGGGTCAGTGAGTAAATGTACCTGCCACGAAGCCCACTGACCAGAGTTCAATTCCCAGGACTCACATGATTGAATGAGAGAACTGACTCCTACAAGTTGTCCTCTGACTTCTACACATTTACCATTGTATATACATGCTATGCATATATAATATAAATAAACAAAATGTAACCAAATAATTTTTACAATTACCTGATCAATTTTCATCCTTTTCTTATTTGTGAGCATTGTACACATCAGTTTGTACACATCAATCAGTTTGTACACATCAGTTTGTACACATCAATCAGTTTGTACACATCAATTTGTACACATCAGTTTGTACACATCAGTTAGTACACATCAATCAGTTTGTACACATCAGTTTGTACACATCAGTTTGTACATATCAGTGTGTACACATCAGTTTGTACACATCAGTTTGGTTATATCTCCGCTTAAAAATTTGCAACATATGAAATATACACTTAACTTTTTAAAGCTATAAATGATACACCTTCCTTCTAATCTCAGCATTAACATGAATAGAACTGATTGAAGTATATTATTTTTAAATTGTGCTTTTTATTAATGCCATCTGTATTATAAGAAAAATTTCTAAATCAGCAACCCCAAGTAATTTTGTCAAGAATTTCTATCAGAGAAAAAGAAGTACATATAAAGTGAAATATCAAATATTTAAAATATTTTAGATTATGTGACTAAATAAGATATGAAAAGTGATACTCATCCAGTTAAATTTCATAGAGGATGCTCATACTCAATGGCTGAAGACTACCTCTTCTGATGTATTATGTAATTACATTGATGGATGGTTAATGGAGTCAGTGTGGCAGGCCATATGTTTGTTTACCCATGACCTGAATGTCATTGGTCATGTTATGGCTTCAAATCTCCAGCATGTGCTGTTTGAAAAAAATACCCATTTTAAATTTAAGCCCATGCTTTAAACAGACCAGAGTGAAATAAATGACTAAATTTGTCACCAGATATTTATACACAATTCCTTTTGGAACTTATATTTTGTTAATTGCTGGGCTTAGAGCCTCTCATAATATATAATAAGATATTTATATAAATAATTGAATTATCTCAGTTTATATGAATTACAATATTAATAGAGACCTCACTTAAACTTTTAAAACTTGCATAAATGTGTGTGTGTGTGTGTGTGTGTGTGCGTGTGTGTGCATAAATGGGTAGATAGACAGATTTGTTAATTTTCTAGTTTACTGAGACAGAGTATGAAAGCATATCTACTCATGACTGGCCATTATCAGGAGCTGAATAGTTGATAAATATTATTTTTGCTGTTCTTCATGGACCACATCCTGTCCTAAGTTCAAAGTAGCCTCAGGCATCATCAGAACCCAGAACATGGCAAAGCAGGGATTCCAACTAAGAGAAAGGCTTTTAGGGAGTCTTCTTTTCTGTGGCCTCTCCAGAGAGGTACAAGAGTCCATAAACTTCATTTGCCTACACAGACCTCATAAACTGATGGCAGTTACTTCTCAGAAATTGAAGAAATTAAAATGTCCCTATCCAATAAAATAGGTATTAGAGAACCTATGACTTAAAAGTATGGAATTTTTAAATGGAATATCCATGTCTGGGATTCTGATCATGCATTGGAATATGGTAATATCCTGAACCAATCCATGTATTTCCAAAATGTAGATTGTAGTTAAATTTCTAAGTGGTCTTATTAAATAAGAAACACAGAGCCAAATATAGGCGTGGAAGCCTTAGAGATCAGGGAAATAGTGAGAGCCACCAACCTTAACTCTCCATCTCTGCAGCTATCAAAAGGTGAGTTACTTCCATGCCTTTATTGCCTTGCTGCTCTGCCCTCTCATTGGCTCTTAGCCCAGGTACCTCACTTCTTTATCACTGCCTGTCTGTACAGACCTCCAGGTCTCTATGGTTGTACTGGGATTAAAGGCATATGTCACCATGCTTAGCTGATCCCTAGTGTGTCCTTGAACACACAGAGACACTGACTGTCAAGTGATTGGATTAAGGGCATGTGCTACCACTGCCTGACTTGTGTTTATGGCTTGCTATTTTCTCTGATCTCCAGGCAAACTTTATATATTAACATACAAATAAAATATCACCACATTTCCCCTTTTTTGTCTAATAAAAATAAAAAAGAATAAAAAAGTTATAACTAATATAAAAAAGCTATATACAATAAGTACAATAACTATATACAATATATACAAGCAATAAATGCATCAAAAATGTCTAGTCCATTTGCATTTGACAAATTCAGAGAAAATATTCCATTATCTATCCTATTTTGGAAAGTCCAAAATGTACCTAATTTACTTTTTATCTGAACTTGTATTGGAATCTAACCTTTCAATGGTAGACTGGCATTTAATAAAGGAGATGAAGCCACACATAAGCCAAGAAGAATGGGATGCAGAGAAGAGTAGGATGCCTAGATGAAGCCATCCACAAGCTAGAAAACTATCTTATGATGTCTTTTAAACTTACACACTTAACATCTCTTAATGAGTTTCTTTTTTGAAATTTCTTAACAAGGAAAATTGTTACTGCAACTATCAATCTTTAACTTCCTCAGAAACCCAACAAGGAAATAATATTACCTAGTAAAACAGGAAGTGCAAACAAGTGACTTCAAAAAAAAATATGAGTTGACAGAAACAGCCAGCTTCCTGAACAGTCACTCCAGTTTTCTCTGCAACATTGGGGCATCATCTTCAGCCTATAGGCTTAGCATATCTGACAGACTCATTTGTGAAGTAGGATGTACACAAGGCCTACAGCTCAACCTCACATTTGGTACAATTATTCTATGTACCAGATAAACTTGAATTCTGCCAGTGTCCTGTCATGATTCAGGATTTTAAATTCTAGAAATTGTTGGTGTTTTTAGAATTTGGCTGCCTATTCTTCCCAGCTTGTGGATGGCTTCATCTAGGCATCCTACTCTTCTCTACATCCCATTCTTCTTGGCTTATGGGTGGCTTCATCTCCTTTATTAAATGCCAGTCTACTATTGAAAGGTTAGTTTCCATCAACCTAGTCACTCTTTCAAGAATAACTGTTTCAGCTGCTGTTCCATTGCACATCAGAAGCCATCAGTCCACTGCCTGTTCAGCTGCCTTTGAAGAAAGGGGCACTGTACCTGTTCCAGATTGCAAAGCCAGTTCAGTGATGGTGCTACATTGTCCTGGCCTCAGAGGACGCCTGTTTCTAAAGTCGCAACCACACTTGTTTTAGCAAGGATCAGTAGTCCTTTGTTTTGTGTCTTGTTTGTCCATTTTGAATAGCATACTGTCAGCACTCAATTTGAAGGCACTTTGTTGCCTAGTGGCTAACTTTTGCCACATTGAAAGTTAACTCCATATGCAGTTTCTTTAATGTCCATATCTTCTCTGAAGTACATTGGGGCTGTCAGGAGCCAACAAGTCTCACAGTCATAAAAAAAGAAAAAAAAACTTCTAACTTATTAAAACATTTTAAATGCCATATTCTGTAGAACTCTGAAGGGTTTGAAGATGACCTGTCTATCTAAAATATATCTCTGATTAACCTTGAAAACATCTAATGTGACTACAATTTTGATTATAATGTCTAACAACTAACTACTTTCATTAGATAATATTTAAATTGTGAGTCTTAATTAAAATCCCCTCTATAGTGTACCCAGTACACTTCAGATCTGCAAGTCAATTACTGTTAGCAGTATTTATTATCCCTGAAAATTTTCACATTGTGTTGATAGGAATAACATCAGGACAACAGCAGCAGCAAAAGAATAACAGTATACTTCCCATTTTTCTGCACACTTTGTTCCATCAAGAAAATGGACTGCATGCATGCTTCCAAATCACACATTATTATTATTATTATTATTATTATTATTATTATTATTACTATTACTATTATTATTTTACAGAAAGCAAAGTTGAAGATTCTAGAATCCTAGACTCTATTTACTTGTTAAATATTAAAAAATGAAAAATTTATACAGTACAAAATTAAATCCTTGTCACTTCAAATTTGACACATAAATACACATAGCAATTTCCCCTAAATTTCTAATTAGAAAAAAAATAGCTATCATAATCAGCTCTCATGTTGTTGACTTTTGCACAGCTGTGAACAAATACAACACAAAACCAATTTAAAGTACAGAATTATTTATTTTTACTTATGCCTTCAGTCACATCAGTCCTTTGTGGTTGGGAGCAAGTTCTAGACATAAGAGCTCACATCTTGGTGGTCAGGAGCAGACAAAGGATAGGATACAAAGAATATCCAGGGTGAAAGAATAAACTAAGGACAGATTTTCAGCTACCCACATCCTATCCTACACTGTCTCCCATGATACTGTGAACCCATGAAGGGGTTGATCATTCTCTAGGTCAGAGCTGTCATATCTAATAGTCCTTGTAAACACCCTCCTAGGCAGATCTCAGGTCTGCTTTCCTAATCTCCCAGGTGTTTCCTAAACAAATCACCTCCTATTTGAAAGTGCCATTTTTATAAAAGCCTGTTAAGGTGTCTCCAAATAAAGAGAAAGACTATAAAAAAAATTAGGTTGAGTTTGAATTCTCAATCAAAACTCCTTGTTACCATTCAGTATTGTGTGATTCTAGATTGTGATTGTGTTCTTTTACATATAAACAGTTTGAAGCTGGCCATGGTGTCCCCTGCCTTTAATCCAAGTACTCAAGAATCAGAGGCAGGTAGCTCTCTCTGAGTTCGAGTAATGCAGCATGTTACGGAACAGCATGAGGTACAGAGAGATCTTGCCTCAAAACAAAGAAATAATAAAGATGTTGGAAGGGAAAACAGGACCTGAGCTACCATTTGGCTTTCACATATTCCATGAATACTAACCATTTTCTCTACCAGTATACATTTTTTTTAAAAGAAAGCTTTGGCTACTTTTCAATCAATGGGACCTCTTGAAACTGAAAAGTTTTTGTAGAGCAAAGGATACGGTCAACAAGGCAAAGCGACAGCCCACAGAATGGGAAAAGATCTTCACCAACCCCACATCTGACAGAGGACTGATATCCAGAATATATAGGGAACTCAAGAAATTAAACATCAAAATTCCCAACAGTCCAATTAAGAAATGGGCTATAGAACTAAACAGAGAATTCTCAGCAGAGGAAACACAAATGGCTGAAAGACATTTAAGGAATTGCTCAACATCCCTAATCATTAGGGAAATGCAAATCAAAACAACTCTGAGATACCACCTTACGCCAGTCAGATTTGCTAAGATCAAAAACACTGAGGACATCTTGTGCTGGGGAGGATGTGGAGCTAGGGGAACTCTCCTCCACTGCTGGTGGGAATGCAAGCTGGTACAGCCACTGTGGAAATCAATATGGCGCTTTCTTAGAAAATTGGGAATCAATCTCCCCCAAGATCCAGCTATACCACTCTTGGGAATATACCCAAGAAATGCTCAATCATACCACAAGGGCACTTGCTCAGCTATGTTCATATCAGCATTATTTGTAATAGCCAGAACCTGGAAACAACCTAGATGCCCTTCAACCGAAGAATGGATAAATAAAATGTGGCACATATATACAATAGAATACTACTCAGCAGAGAAAAACAATGACATCATGAGGTTTGCAGGCAAATGGAGGGATCTAGAAAAAATTCTCCTGAGTGAGGTAACCCAGACTTAGAAAGACAAACATGGTATGTACCCACTCATAGGAGAATACTAGTTGTGGAACAAGGATGACTGGACAGCTACTCACAACACCAGGGAGGCTACCTGGATAACAGGACACGGGGATCGCCCAATGACAGAGAAATAAAGGGATCTACATGAACAGTCTGGACGTGAGTGGGGGTAATGAGGGGCAAGGGGCAAGGGAAAGAGAACTTGGGGGAGCGGGAGATCCCAACTGGATCCAGAACAGAGAGGGAACACAAGGAATGTTCATGATAAATGAAGACCACATGAGAATAGGAAGAAGCAAAGTGCTGGAGAGGCCCACAGAAATCCACGGAGATGCCCCCACAATAGACTGCTGGCAATGGTCGAGAAATAGCCCGATCAGACCTACCCTGGTGATAGGATGGCCAAACACCCTAATTGTCGTGCTAGAAACCCCATCCAGTGACTGAGGGAACTAGATGCAGATATCCACGTTCAGGCCCTGGGTGGAGCTCCGGGAGTCCAACTGGCGAGAAGGAGGAGGGTTTATGTGAGCAAGAGTTGTTGGGCCCAGGGATGGATGGAATACAGGGACAAGTGGCCAAACGAATGGAAACACATGAACTGTGAACCAATGGCTGAGGGGCCCCTAACTGGATCAGGCCCTCTGAATGGGTGAGACAGTTGATTGGCTTGATCTGTTTAGGAGGCATACAGGCAGTTGGACCGGGTCCTGTGCTCAGTACATGAATTGGCTGTTTGAAACCTGGGGCTTAGTAGAGACCCTTGGCTCAGCCTGGGAGGAGGGGACTAGACCTGCCTGGGCTGAGTTCACCAGATTGATCTCAATCCTCGGGGGAGTCTTTGCCTTGGAGGTGATGGAAATGGGCGTGGGCCGGGGGGAGGGGGGTGGGGCGGGAGGAGGGAGAATGGGGGAATCTATGGCTGATATGTAAAGTTGAATTATATTGTAAAATAAAATAAAATAAATTTTAAAAAAAGAAAGCATGTTATAACATATGGCGCATCTAAATGGTGAAAACAACCACATTATAAACATGTTGTTATCCTATGAGAGTGAAATGTAAGGAGGCAACCAATCATCTCTGTCATCTACACACCTTATATACCTATATCTTCTAGGTCAGTCTATGACAAATATTTTTTCCCATATTTAGATTATTTTTTGTGCCATAATTCACTTTGAGAAAAGAGATTATCTGGGCTGATCAGAACTTGATCAGCCAAGTCCTTTGGAAGGATAGACTTTTCCAGAGTTTCTGAATTCAGAATATGAGACAGTTTTCTTAGGAAAGAGAATGAAGGTATGTAAGAAGCATTATGGAGTCAAGTAGCTTCCCGAAGAATATCTTACTTCTTAAGTGTACCCACCAGGAATGGAGTTATAACATTAACCTGAATGAACTTGATGCCAGTCATTTAGAGCCTATATACTCATTTTTTCTCTGCTTCCTGGTCACTGTAGTGTATGCCTCTGAGAGCTCATTATGAATGAAACTTTGATTTGAGCTTTAGAATGTCTGAGTTCTACAGGTCACAAATCTTGTGTTTTCTCCTCTGTGTCTGATACTAAAAATATATTGCTTCAGACCACTCTGTTCAATGATTTGCCATGCAGAAAAAAAAAAAAAAAAAAAGCTTGCAGGTACCACTCAGAGTATAACATATTTATGAGAAAAAACATTATTCTTTGAAATATTTTTTAAAAGACAATGTACATGCATGACATAAAATATCCAGAGTAGTAGCTCACAGAATTTGTGCATCTTTATAATGTAATTACAATTGGAAGCACGGTAAAGTATTTTGGTATAATATATCTCTGAACTATGATTATTTTAAAGTAAGCATTTGGATTTTGAGAGATGAAGCAAACATGTTTGTTTATTTGTCAAAAATGACATAAGATGCTATCCATCCTTCTCTAAGCCATTTTACATATTTTCTCTGTAAACCAACAATTCTTAAACATATTTGCGATATTCAAATGTTTTAAAGTACTATTACACTTTATGCCAATGTGGTAGAACACGTACCTAAGCAATGCTTTGTCTCTGACTCGTCGTGGATGATTCATCAAGTTAGAACAGAAACTCTCTGCTTTTAAGCTTTTTACTTTGCATCAACACAGAAAGGAATTGAGACTGGGACAACATGTGCCATTGAAGGAAAATGCATACAATCATTGTATGCTTAAAAAATATAAAGCCTTATGATGAACAAAAAGAGCTGATGACAAGGATCTTTGATTCATTCTTTGATTTTTTTCTCACAAAATGTTCAGAATCAGCTTAAATATCCTGTGTCCAATGTTTTTAACCTGTAATAATAAAAGGTGAGGGCTCATCTCTGTGGTACAATTTTTAGGGCTACATTGAGAGAGCTTAGGATAATGTACACTTAATAAAATTACAGACAATGGTTGAGTTCTGTGATTGTGAACAAAATCCAAAGAACTAGCAGTGTCTTCATTTTCATTAGCTTACCTTTTCAAATGTTCTGCTTAGAACCTTGACCACACAAATAGAAGCAAGAACTTTATGATCATCACTATAGCAACAGTGTAGAAATTTATTTCAAAATGATTGACTACATGAAAGTGAGTTTTTCTTTCTCTTTTTTTCTGTTTAGGATGGAAAGAAGACTAGATGATAGAAATGTTTAGTTCACATTGAAATCTTCTATAATTTAACCTAGTGTATTTGCTTTTACGAAAGCAAATTAATTTACAAAATTTTATTAAGGCAACAAGAGTTTATATTATAAATATCTGTGTATGAATTAATTTCTCCTTTGAATTATTGCTGTGGGATATTTGTGTATACTGTGTGAAGATGTGTCACTGTGATTGGCTTAATGAATAGCTGAATGGCCAGTAGGTAGGCAGAAAGAGGTTAGGCAGGACTTCCAGAAAAGGAGAGGAACTCAGGAAGACTCTAGGTGTACAAGAGAGACCAGCGAGACACTGAAAGTGTTGGACATATGGTGCAAAAGAGAGGTAATCAAGCCAAGTGGCAGAACATAGCTTAATTAAAATAGGTTAATTTAAGTTATAAGAGCTAGATGGGGAAAAGCCTAAGCTAAGGTCATGCTTTCATAGCTAATAAGTCTCCATGTTGTTATTTGCAGACTGGTGACTGAAAAGAAGGGTGACTAAAAATTACTGTTGAATTTTTTTTTGTAAGCAACTTATAAAATTTTAGAAAGAATATTTTTGTACTGCTATTCAAAATGCAGATATGGCATTAAGGATAATTTTCCTATGAATTATAATTCTTCAGTTTAAAACTTTGTACCAAATACTAACACACATGAACAACCGAAGACTAATAATATCTCTTTTATTGCCTTGGGCAAGAATGATCACAGTTTTAAAGCTGGGCCATTTAATATTTTGTGCTGTCTTAAATTTCTTTGTGAGAAAATACTCTTGTCCTTCCCATGACATCTTTTCACATCTCTGAACTTTATCGTGAGCATGCTTGTTTCAAAGTGGCTGACAATCTACATTTAAAATAAGATGATCATATAGTAACAATGCTGAGGCAAGTTTTTAACCTTTATATCATTGCTGGAGTCGGAGTTCTGAGAACTTCATTTATAATGGCCTTTTATAAAAGCCTTTCTGGGCTTTAGGACTTGCTTTTTAAGTGCTTACTCTTTGCCTACTTTAACTGAAAAGACATGACATGATTTCAAGATCCCCTGAAGTGCATTCTTATTCATGAATTATATTCATTCATAAGACGTGTGGAAATCTCTAGGCATGATGACGGATGGGGTGAATCTTCTGAAACTTTTGCATACATCAGGTGTTTCATGAAACAAATTATAGAAAACCATTTTTATAATTTTTTCTGTTATTTCTACTCTTGGTAAGACTAAGGGATTAAATCTTAGAAGTCTGGTAATTTTGCATAAAATATCAAGAAAAGGATAATAATATGCTTGTTATCAGCCATTAAAATGATGCATGAATTATAGATGTGTTAACATATAAAGTCAATTTTTGATTGTTATTGTCTAAGGTATAGAATCAGCTGAATGGTGCATTTGGATCACAGACATTTGTTTTTTATACAGGTCTAAGTTGAATACCAAGATGAACTATTTTAAATTAGTAATTAGAAATTTATCATTCAAAACTTGAATATTCAGCACAAAATACATTTCTGTAAATTATAGTATTGAAATTTAAAACAATTCCTCAAATATTAATATGTACGAATAGCTAACAATAAATTGATATCATTTTCTTGCTTTGGACAAAAACACCTCAAATCCTAAACACTCATTGTGTTTTCTTCTCTTAACTTTATTAGCAAAAGAAATTATCACTAACTCATTAGTAAAGATATTTCTCAAAAATTTGATTAGATTAATTGAATCCATAATGGAATATGGAAACATTTTATTTTGCTTTTCATGCATCTACTAAGTCCAATGCAATTTTCAACGTGTTTTCATTTCTGCATTCCATACAACTTCTAACTATATTTCTTTTTTATTGTTTAGTTGGGAGTTTCATAAAAGGTACTCCAAACACCCTTACTTACCACTCCTCCCATATCTGCTCCCTACCTTTGTGGACTCTAACAACAATAAAAAGTTTTAAAAAGTCCAATTTGTGTTGTCTCTATAGTAACTGCTGTTGCCAGATACAATGTGGAAGTCCATGATCCATGACCCTGCTGACTATAGAGGACCAGGAACCTTCTTAAGCAGTGGTTTGAATGACTTGCAGACTCACAATTGAGAAACAAAGACATAGAAGATTTCAGTGACAACCCCTAAGAGGTCGGGTCACTGGGAATTTGACCACGCTCTAGTTACTATATGGACAAACTATTTTTATGTTTAAATATTAAGTAACTAAAGAGTAACCTACTAGGATCTATGTGGTGATATTTTGTTTATGATCTAACAAATAAAGCTTGCCTGAAGATCAGAGTGTGGAGCTAAGGTACTAGTTAGCCATAGAAGCCAGGGAGTGGTGGTACACACCTTTAATCTCAGCACTTGGGAGGCAGAGGCAGACAGATCTCTATGAGTTCAAGGCCACTCTGGGCTACCAAGATTGATACAGTCTAAAAGAGAAACAGCCAGGCAGTGATGGCACACACCTTTGTTTCCAGCACGTGGGAAATCACGCCTTTAATCCGAGCACTAGGGAGGTGGAGACAGGAAGTGATATGGCAGGGCAGAGAGAGGACTATAAAGTGGGAGGAGACAGGAACTCAGCTCCCTTCAGGCTGAGAAGTCCTGGAGGTAAGAAGTCTCTCTAGTGGCTGGCTCCTTTACTGATCTTTCAGTTTACCCTGATATCTGGCTCCAGGTTTTTATTATTAAGACCAATTAGGATTCGTGCTGCAGACCTAGAACTATTAAGCAATATTTTCAACTCTGATATGTTTATGTTAGGGAGTTTCGTCCCTTAAAATTATAAACATTGGACTGATATTGGCAATTTGATTATATTATTGATATTACCTTGGGATTTTCTGATTGTAAAAATTGAAGTGAATGTATACAATATTTGAACTGGCAAATATTTACATATATATATTTACCTTAAAGTATAGAAACTTGTTTGTTAAAATATGTTTCAAATATGTAAGTTAATTTAACAAAATTATTTTTTCTTTAAAAGTTTACATGATGTTGGAGCTTTGTGTAGATGGCATTCTGTTTTCTGAATGAAATGTTTATTTAAGAATAAGCTCTTTATTGGGGGATAGGAAGAAGAAATTGACTACAAAATTGTGACTGAAATGGTTATTAAGACTTTATAGGACTGTAGTCATGACAAAAAGATGACAGTTAATTCTCAAACTAGTTTTCTGTATTTATTTTGATAAATATCTTGCTCCTAATTAACTTGTTCAGGATGTGATTTAGTAGTTTTTACAAATTTTCATTAAATCACACTATAACACTGTGCTGATTTTTAAATAAACTGAAGAAAAATGATGTTTTAACTTCACTTTAAATATTATAATGAAGGGCAGGTGAGATTCTCAGATGTTAAGCGTGCTTTCTGCTCTTCCAAAGGGCCTAAGGGTTTTTTGTTTTTGTTTTTCCAGAATCCAGTTGTGTCTCACAACTCCTTGCAACTCCATTTCAGATATCCAATGTCCACTTCTGGTCCCCACAGGTACCTTGTACTTAAGTGGATAGAGCCACAACATAGAGAGAGAGAGAGAGAGAGAGAGAGAGAGAGAGAGAGAGAGAGAGAGAGAGAGAGAGAGAGAGAAACAAAAAGTAAAAACGAATATTTAAATACCAAGGGAAATGGTTATGATGAATATCCAACCTTGTTATTGTTGTTTTTCCTCTTTTTGGGGGGACCACCACTCAGCTCCCAAATATCACACACATGGAGTCATATTTTTAATTATAAATGCTCAGCCTTAGCTTGACTATTTCCTTGCCAGTTTTTCTTAACAAATTTATACCATCTTTTACCTCTGAGCTTTTCCTGTTCTCTTACTTCTGTAAATGTTAGTCTTACTCTGTGGCTTGCTATATAGCTAGGTGGATGGCACCTGAAGTCCTTCTCCTGCTCTGGCTACTTCTTTTCTCCTTCCAGATTTCTCCTTCAATTTATCCTCTCTGCCTGCCTCACTATTGGGCATTCAGCTCTTTATTAGAACCATCAGGTGTTTTAGACAAAGTAACAGAGTTCCACAGAGTTAAACAAATGCAACACAAACAAAAGTAACACACCTTAAAATAATATTCTACAACAAATTCTTTATTGCCTACAGACAAAATATCACACTACCATTTAGTCATGGATTATCAAGAGATCAAATTTTGCTTGTTTTGGTTTCTTAAATTGTGCTTGGGATAAAAAAAAATATATAGAATCTAAAAAATGTTATTCTCTTTTCAAATAACTTTCTGAAAATGATAAAAAAATCTAATATAGTTTCCTATATATGAGAAAATTACTTGGTACTTACAAGTGAATGAAAATGTACACTTATAGCTTACTATGACAGCATTATTTATGAATATATGTCTGCAATTATATAAGCTAAAACATTTAAAATAAACAAACATTAATTGTTCATTATGGAGAACAGAATTGCTATGATTCTGACAAAAACTTTCTTTAATTCTTTTATTACTAAGGAAGTAATTAAATTTACAGCTTCTATGATATCTTCAGAGATTAAACCCATGAGCATTAAAAATATACTATTCATGTACTAGCAAAAGACAGTAAGAAAATTGCTGAACAAATTAATGCTGCAAATAAGACCAGAACATATGATGGTTCAAGTTTGTAGCCATTTTATAAATATTATTCTCTTAATTGCTTTTAAATGGTGGACAAATAATTAGTATAATCATTATAGCAAGATCTTCATGAGTGGTTTTTAGAAATGTGAACAAAAGCACATTGATAGTTTATATGTGTAGAAAAAGACTGAAAGTAAATTATTTTACAAATGGTTTTAATTAATTTTAACTTTCCTTTATTTGTTTACTGTAATGAAACACAGTAACAGCCAGGTTAGAAGAAGATATTAGTTAATCTCAGCACATCATCATTTCTGATGCTGGATATAGATTTACAGATCTATTCATTTCCATCACAGAATGCTGGAGAGCTAGGCATTTCTGGACAGGTCTTCACAATTCAAACAGCAGGTGACTTACTGCTGTAAGCATGAATCTATTTAGAGCATGATTATTTTCACCCATACAGCATTTGCCTGCTTACCAATTCTTTGTAGCTCTTCTTAAAAGCTATGTACTTCAAATTTCTTCATTAACATTGCATCAGAAGTTAACTTCCTCAGTTCCCAATTTCCAAATACTTTTACATTGATTTTTGATATTTTTGATTTCTTAAAACTTTTTTTTCTGTGTTTATGTATGCACATTCTGGATTACATGCAACAAATTCTTTTAAGGAGTGTCCACTACTGTAATGTTCATTATGGCTGTTATATGATCTTTTACATATTGACTGAAAATAATTACTTAAAATTATAAATACAAATATGTTTGAGCTGAGCAAGAAATCAATGAACATGAATAAAAATTAAAAGTATGTATAATGAAGTGTTGTGGCAACTTGTAAGGGGAAAGCAAAATATTCAACTTATCTCCTAAGAAATGACAAATTGCAAATGACAGATTTCAGGTAGGACTTCATTTGTGCTGATTGGTCAGCATGCTTTTATTGGTGGCTGATTTTACTCTATAGAGTTCCAGCTTGGAATGCTCCTTTACAATCCCCAGGACTTTATACAATGATATTGGCTCTAATCTCCTAAGAAATTTAACTGCAAAGTATTCTATTGTTCTTTTTATTCATTGTGTTGTATAGGGAATTTTTAGAATGAATTGATCTTGGATAGGTAGCATTTTCTTCATTGAACATCAAGTCCTCCTCATGAGAATGGTAGTTACCACAGGTACATACTATCCACAGAGGGGACAAGATTACTTTTGGACCTGAAGATTAATTCTCTTACCTTGATTGTGGTGATGGTATGATGAGTATACACAATGTCCACAACCATCAGGTTGCATATATGAAAATTTTATGTATCACTTACACACCAAAGAGTGCTGTTAAAATGACACATTTAACATATATAATTTGATGAGTTTAGACATATATGTATATCCATGAGTCCACTTATTATTTTGACCACAGTAATGATTCATATAATTTTATTTTTATTTTGATAAAATAAATGTTACATAAAATGTATTCACCTGACCAATTTAACTGTGCAGCTTAATTAAATGCATTTAATGCATTACATCCTGTGCAGCCATCACTATTATAATTCTTTCCATTGAAACTCTACTTACTAAACTGTAGATCTCCCCTCAAGTCTTCCCTGATCTTTGTTGAGGGTTATTACTCAACAAGATGACCCACCACATATAAGTGGAAGTATATTATTTTGCCCTTTTATACTTTGTTTATTTCACTTAGTGTGGCATTTTCTAGCTTATCTGTACTACAACATTGTGTAATTTACTCATTTTATAATATTTAGCATTATTCTAAATGTTAGTAAACAAGTCACATTTTTTAATTACCTGTGGCACATAAAAAAATTGGGTTAGCAGGCTATAATTCACAGTCCTAGAGAAGCTAGATAATAAGGAGGATGCTAAGAGGGACATATGATCAGTCTGGGAAGTGGAAATAGATGGGATCTCCTGGGCAAACTGGGGGTGGGAATGTAGAGGGGAGGAGATGGGGGATGAGAACATGAGGGATCAGGATGGTCGAGTTGGGGGAAGGACGAAGAAGGAGAGCAATGAAAGAGATATCTTGAGAAAGGGTGGCCATTATGGGGTTAGGGAGAAACCTGGTGCCAGGAAAACTCCAAAGAATCCATATGGATGATCCCAGCTAAGACTCCTAGCAATAGTAGAGAGGGTGCCAGATTGGTGATTATCCTAATTGTCATGATAGAACCTTCATCTAGTAACCGATGGAAGCAGATGCAGATATCCACAGTCAAGCATTGGCTGAGCTCCTGAGGTCCAGTTGAAGAGAGGGAAGAGGGATTATATGAGCAAGGGGGGTTAAGATCATAACAAGGAAACCAACAACCAACAGAGACAGCTGGTCCAAGCTTGTGGGAGGTCATGGACTCTAGACTGACAGCTAGGGAGCCTGCATGAGACTGAGCTATGCCTTCTGCATGTGGGTAACAGTTGTGTAGCTTGGTCTGTTTGTGGGGACCCTAGCAGTGGGACCAGAATCTGTCCCTGGTGCATGATCTGACTTTTTGGAACCTGTTACCTATGGTGGGATGCCTTGCTCAGCCTTGATGCATCGGGGAGGAGCTTGGTCCTGCCTCAACTTGATATGCTGTGCTTTGTTGACTCCTATGGGAGGCCTTACCCTTTCTGAGGAGAGGATAGAGGGTGGGGCAGGTAGAAAAGAGGGAAAGGGACGAGAAACTGGTTGGTATATAAAATAAAAAATAAAATAAAAAGAAGAAAGAAAAAATTTAAAAAATGGATTAGTTCTATTTTTATGAGTTGTGTGTAATGCAGGTATGGAAATGGATGCACAAATTTCAACTCAAGAACCTGGTACCTATACTTTTGATTACAGCAAGTGCTGGAACTACAGTGGTTTCCCTTTTGAGTTTTGGGGGAAGCAAAACACATTCAATAGAACCAATGGCTGAGGATCCCCCATGGAACTGGACCAGGCCCTCTGGATAAGTGAGACAGTTGATGAGCTTAAAGTGTTTGGGAGGCCCTCAGGCAGTGGATCCAGGACCTGTCCTTGGTGCATGGGCTGGCTTTTTGGAGCCTTGGGCCTATGCTGAGACACTTTGCTCAGCCTTGGTGTAGGGAAGAGGGGACTGGACCTGCCTCAGCTGAATCTACCAGGCTGTGCTGAATCCCCAGGGGAGACCTTGCCTTAGAGGAGGTGGGAATGAGGTGTGGATTGGGGGGGGAGCTGGGGGGGGAGGAGGGAGGACGGGGGAATTCATGGCTGATATGTGAAATTAAGTTAATTATAAAATAAAAATATTTTTAGAAAAAGAAGTCATATTTCAGGTTTTGAATTTAGAAAATATGGGCTACTGGTATGTGGAGCAATACTTTCTCATAATATTGGACTAAGACCCTGAGCTACCTCTCCAAGTCATGATACCATGTGGGTAAAGACAATAGGCCTTCTAATGTATTGTGTACTGTGTGGCCAAGTTAGTTAGCATACTTGATCTACAGTATCTTTAAGTTAAGGTAAATTTATCGTGGCATACACACTGTGTTTTTGACAATGACTGTACCATTTCATATTCTTAAACAGTACTACCTAATGGTTTCAGTTTCTCAACATCCTCACCAGTACTTGTTCTGTTTTGTTTTATAGTAACAACCATATCTAGTTTGAATCATACCTCATTATAATTTTGATTTGTGTTTCCTTAATGAATAAGGGATTTTAAACAATTTTCATGTTTTGTTGGTCATAAGTATCTTTGGGGAAATTTAAATTCAAACCCTTGTCCAGATCTGAATTTAGAAGTTAAATGTTGTTTTGGAAGTTCATTAACAGTTATGAAATAGATATTTTGTAATTTTGTATCCTGCAATTTTAATGAACATTTAAAATCCATATCATATATTTTTAGATTTTTTTAATGATTTTATTAATTGTATTAGTGTGTATCTGTGTAAGCTAATGGACACCACATGCATGTAGATGGTCGCAGAGTTCTGAGGGTGTAGATCCCTTATCACTGGAGATACATGCTGTTGTGAGGCCTATAACGTGGAGTCTGGGAACTGAATCCTGGACACTCTGCATGAACAGCAAATGTTCTGCACTGCTGAACCAACTCTTAAGCCCCAGTATTTCTTTTTCTTTTGTTGCCTGTGTCTTTAGTGTTATATCTCAAAAAATATTTGCCAAATATGACATCAATCACTTACATTTGTCTTCTTCTGAAACTACCATTGTTTTAGATATGCATTTGGTTTTTTGATCCTTTTGAATAAAGGTTTATATATGGTATGAGGGCAGTATTTAACAAGACTATTTACAAATGAGCATTGGTTTCCTAGTACCAATTATTGAAAATGTCATCTACTTCTCATTTAATAGCTACCCGTTGATTTCCTTTTCAAGAATCACTTTACCATACATGTGAATGCTTCTTTGTAATTGTCTTATTCTAATGGTGATACTTTAACAAAATACTTGGGTCTGACTTATTTATTAGTTATAGAAATCCGTTCCTTCCCAATTGAAGTCTAGAAGACCAATGTTAAGCCATTGGTAGGTCTGATGTGTGTGAGAATCCTGTGTCCCATTTTTCATTATGGCAACTTGATGCCACATTCCCATAAGGTAGAAGGTGGAAGAGCTAAAAGGAAACTATGTTATGAGTCTTCTTTTCTAAAAACACTAATCCATCCTAGGATGGAGACTTCATGCCTTAAAAATTCTGCAAAATCCATTCTGGTAACATCTCTGCAATGGAGAATTATTTTCAACATAAATTTTGTTGCGGATATAAATTCAACTCATAACAATATATTTTATTCTACACACTTGATCTATTTATCTCTCCACATATTAGTATAACAGTTAATTTTTAGTAACATTTTTATACAAGGCATGGGTTTGTTTGATTTTACTTATTTGTTCATTTAAGGTATGATTTTATTCTATAATTCAGGCTGCCTCTAACTCACTAAAAAGTCTGCATTGGTCTAAAAATCACTTTGCCCTTGTTTCTACTTCCTGTGTTCTGTGTTTGGGCTGGTAGTGAACAAATTAGCCCCTTAGTAAGAATTCAAAATCATGAAGTGTTTTTAATTAAATAATATTTCATTTATTCTTTGAAATTTTTATATATTTATACAACATATTTTGATGATATCTGTCCATTAATATCTCTCCCCAATTCTCTCTTATGTCCCCTTACTGACTGTTTCCTAACTTATGTATTCTCTTTTACTGTTCTTACCAACCTACTGAGTCTAATTAGTGCTGCCCATATATACAGGGGGATGTGGCCATCCACTGTGGTATGGATAACCTACCAAACACATCCTTAAAGGAAAGTGACTTTCTTCTCTCAGCAATAACCAACTTCCAATAGCTTTTCTGCCAGAAATGGGGCCATGCTAAAATTTTGACTGGCTTGATCTTGTGTAATACTTGTGGAGGTAACCATAGTAGCTATGAGTTGATGCTTAAAAAAATCATGTCATGTTCAAATGTCAGTATTTTCCAGCTCTCCTCCTGGTCTTCATACTCTTACATTCTCTCTGCCCTCCTTCCATGGTGTTCTCTTGAGTCTTGGGTGGGTAAAGATTGATAGAGACAACCCATCTAAAACTGAATACTTAGAGTAACTTATACTTGCCACTTTGACCAGTCATCAGCTTTTGCATTAACCACTTCCCACTGGAAAAAGAAACTTATCTGACCAAAATTGAGTTCAGCACAGATTTGTGCTTATAAAAATAAAGGTTTGGAAGACAATTTGACAACATGACCATGTAGTAAAAATAATAGCGAGTTATCACGGCCATTTAACCAGTCTGTACCATTTGATTTTGATTAGCAGTTTTTCCTGAAGATACACATAATACAAAATGTTTGTTTATTCCAAGATTATTCACTACATTATTATTTGTAATTTCAAAATATTAAAATTGAACACAATGTTCACATAAAACATAGCAGTTGGTTGAATTGAGGAGCAACCATGTATGGGATAGCATTATGCTGAAAAAAAAAGACATTGAGTGATCTCTAGGATTTATTGCTAGGTTAAAAAAGTAAAGGGCAAAACATTATGGGTAACATGTTAGCTTCCTATAAGAATGTGATGAGAAGAAACCTCTCAAACATTAAGCATATTGCACCATGTCTGTGATTAAAACATAAAGTGTTTGTGTCTGACTAGCCAAATCAGTCAAACTGAATAAAAAATTTATAACTAGATCAATGACATGGATATTCATAAGTGGTAAAATTATCCCTTCTAATCACTGATAAATGCTGAGATGGCACTTCTGTTCATTTACACACTGAAAATAATGAGGCATTGCCTTAGTAGTAATGAAGCTCAAAATCCATGGCTGTGTTCCTTTCTGTAAATGAAATATTGGAATGGATGAATATATTTGTTGATCTATCTGCCTATTTTCCTTTTCATCTGTCTGTCTGTCTGTCTGTCTATGTAGATAAATGTCATAGAGGATTAACCACTGATAAACAATCTAAAGGCATCTTGAATCATGACTTTTCACAACACAACAGTGTTTCAATAAAAGCAATAGGACCACTCTAAAATATGAAAATAACTAATTAGTAAAAACTGATTTTATTTCAAAATGATTAGCAAATATCCAAGAACCATACAAATTATTAATGCAAATTTGAAATTCATGGTAATACATTAAGATCTGTTCCATTAAAGAGGCTGTTAAAACGTCTTCCTTGAAAAGTTTATCTTTATATTTGCACCTTGCTCATTTTCACAACTAGTATATTAAGAAGAAATAAAAATATTAGAGTCCACTTTCCAAACCAGGTTAAGAATTTTGAGGAGAAATAGAGAACTCCAGATGTCTGCTAACATTGATGGTAAAGATGAGATTAGGAGGTAGACTTGATTCCTAACTATAGCACTATTCTTCTCAGTATCTTTCTATACAGGATACCTCAAACTCATGGCTGGTGAGGAGCTGAGCCTTTAAGCTTATTTTAGCTGTTTTATATAACTGCCTTCAGTGACTGCTCTTGTTTTTGATGGGTTTTCTTGTTTTATTTTATTGGAGGAATGAAACAATTAGTGGAGACAGTTCTGAGGGCTATAGCTCACTCTATTTAACATGAACTGGGGACACAGAGCTCCTTATTTATTTAATTCAGCTAATTTTTATAAAAAGGACTGAGTGTCACCCCAATAAAAATCTTATTATATGCATACACTTCTGTTTATTGGATAAGGTTTATGAAAAGGATGAATTTATCTTTAAACAGACACTTTTTGCTCAGGAATGTTTTCTCTTTCTAAAACTTCCAAA
>CABHPQ010149372.1:0-17564 GCA_902168405.1 Peromyscus aztecus | reverse complement strand
GTCTCCTGACTCATTAATGCACAAAATTTCCATGAAACACAAACCTGGCAGTGATCTAGAAAGTGTGACAGAAACCAAAATAGGAAGCAAAGAAGTAAGTGGTCACTGTTTTAGTAGAGGCATTTTCATGGTAGACAGAATTTTTATAAAATTTTCAGAACATCAAAAGGCAAAAATTGATGCTATATTTAAGGAGGAAAAAAAACGCCTTTAAGCCACATTTGAATGGGAAATAAGTAAATTTATGAATTTGTCTTAATTTTTACCTTGATGGCAGGAATAGGCTTTTGCGGGATAAAATGCTTTCTCTGGGGTGGTGAACACGCTCCGTTTTGATCTCTCCTTCCGATTTTACTCGCTGCTATGATTTTCTTGCGTTGTTCAAGGTAAGGTCCAAAGCTTGGCAGTTTCTAAAGGGAAAACACACAAAGACAACATCATAGTAACTCATAGAAACAGGGTGGGGGGGTCTCCTCACACAAATATCACCAACAAACAAATGTGCTCATCCCTTGTTAACTGGGTCTTCCTTCCTTCTGGACTACTAGTCTTCTGTGTGTCAGATTCCATCTGGAATCAAAAAGAAGACAGGAGAAGGGTACTTCAGCCAAATATGGATGTGTTAGATGCAGATGTTAATTAAAATTCATTTCTAAAGGGAATGGATTTCACCGTGGAAAACCAAATGCACTCACTTAAAACAATAGCTATTAGGGAGAGCATTTGTTTGGTTTGCACAGACAGAAGGTGAAACCTATTGATGCTTTATTTTCCCTTCGTCAGGTTTTTAGCACGATATAGACACAGCCACAGCCCTTGACAAATGCCTCTGTCGATAGAGAAGGTGCTTTGCCAAGGTTCTCATCTGTGTCTCCATTTTATTGTGTACAAATTCTTACTGCGTTTCCTTAAAGATTGTAACTAATGTTGATTGCAACTTACTGGAATAGTTGAAAAACAAAACGGCAAAAATATTGATTCCTCTGCACAGAAAATAAACTTTATTTTTGTGTGAAGGAGGTAAAAACATAGAAAAGAAAGGCAGAGTGTATATCACGGCGCTTAAACAAACTCCATCAGCATTCAGAGTCACGATGAGGCTTTAAATCTCAAGGTTATTCAATTGTACTTTACAAAGTTCATTTAGGAAGATACCTAGGTGCCACGGAAAAATGCTAAGTGGTTTCAAGTTAACACAAAAATGCCCTCATACCATTCATTATCCCACAATTATCTACTCTTCACCGTGTCCTTCCCCTTTTCTGGAACCTTTGATCTTCACTTTTACTGACACATTCCACTGATGATAGACACCAGTGAATTTCAAATGTTTTACACCAGCTGGTAACCTGAAATTGCTGTGTCTTTTATACTACTGCAAACCCACCTTCTTGTTCCTGCAGAATAAAGCCCATTTATCTACCTGATGGAGGTTGGGAAAACTACAGCACTCCAAGGTCATTCTGATTTCTGACCTCGCAGGTACTTTGGTGGAAAAAAAAAAAAAAAACACACCTGTTTCAAAGTACCCGCCTTCACTTGCCAGCTTGCATAGGGAACCAGGGAAATTAGATCTTTGGAGATTTCAAAAGGATAGGTAGTAGAGCACAAGCAAGCCAACCAAGGCAGACCAGACTGTAGCCTTCAACTGTGTATTTATATACAGCAAACATATTTTGAAAATACAGCAAAGAACATATTTATGTGGAAATATACCTGCTGTGGGATGTTCTGTATGGCAAATGTGTTGCTAATAAAACACTGATTGGCAGTGGCTAGGCAGGAAGTATAGGCGGGGCTAACAGAATTAAAAGAACAGGAAGGCAGAGGGAGTCACTGCCTGCTAGCCGCCACCAGGACAAGCAGCTTGTAAAGATGCCGGTAAGCCACGAGCCATGTGGCAAGGTATAGATTTATAGAAATGGATTGGTATAAGATCTAAGGACAGTTAGCAAGAAGCCTGCCACGGCCATACAGTTTGTAAGCAATGTAAGTCTCTGTGTTTACTTGGTTGGGTCTGAGCGGCTGTGGGACTGGCAGGTGAAAGAGATTTATCCTGACCGTGGGCCAGGCAGGAAAACTTAAGCTACATATACCTAAGCTTGTTACTTTGATTATAAATTCACTATAATTATGTCAAGAAGTCAAGTAAATGGAAAATGGAAGTCAATGCCAAATTAATTTATACCCAATTGGATTAGAATTATGCACTTCATCTCTATGTCTTAGCACTTTTCCAAATCACAACATTTAATGCTTACAGTAACATGAAATGATATGACGGAGGGTAGAATATTTTTTCATCTATTTTACTATAAGTTAAGTGATGTTGGCTTATTAAAAGCATAAAAAAATAAGAATCTAAAAGGAGTCCTCAGAACTTATCCCATAGGAAAGACACTTTAATATAAAAATAATTCTTATGTGAGATGTCCTATTTAATGTTTGAATAATACTTGTTTGGATGCCTGGGGGAAAGTGTATTGGGGTTACACTAGAAAGACTGTCCCTTTAGGTCTAGATGACATCTCATAAGTACAGAATACATATTACATGACATAAGTCCTGTCAGAAGATCACTGTCTATGTATTTTTGCTTTACATCAAGGGCCGTTAACTTTGTGTCTTATACTGATACAGATGATCAAGAATGGTTCAGTGTTTAAGCACACAGCCTCTGGGACTGGCAGGCTCTCATGCCAACTAATCCTAAGAAGTCTGAACCAGGATCCTCGTTGCTGCAATCGATTGTGTCTCTCTCAACACCATTTAATTCCACTTGAGTTTTGTAAGGACTGTTCCAAAAACAAACATTCTTGGAACTTTTCAATCCATCTTCTTTAAACAGAGACTGGAGGATCATTCCTTCTATTTGGCTGATTTGTTATCCAGGGGTGGAAGAGATAGCTCAGTGGCTAAGAGTGCTTACTGTCTTTTCAGAGGACCAGAGTTCAGTTCATAGCACCCATACCAGGCCCCTTATAGACACCTGTAACTCGAAATTCATGGGATACAACTCCCTCTTCTGGCCTCCAAAAGCACCCATGCCCATATATGCTACACATAAACACAAATAAAAATGGATCTTAAAAGAATATTATTCATTCAAATGGACAGAAGATAAGTAGTTAAGCTGTGACCTTAAACTACTGCATTCACAGTGATAATGATGAGGATGCTAAATATTTGGAAATCCCTCCATGCTGAATGGCAAGCATCCAGTGTAAGCATCTAATGGCAGATAGCCTCTTTGACTTTTCATACTACTTGATCACATTTGTCACATATAAAATTGAGGCAAGAAGTTTTTTTCCCCCATGGAAAAAAACTTTAGTTAGCAGTGCCGTGACCCTAATTTTCTCATCTGAATAATCAATACTAAGGAGATGCTCTCAATTTAACATAAAAATTCCTATAGGATATTATTTATTTATTGGTTAGAAAAATTAATGAGACAAGAGTGGCCACTGTCCATTTTTTCTTTACATTTGAAAACAAATGGACAAAATACCAATGAGTATTCCCTCAACCTCTAACCACACAGTTCCAAATTCAGATGGGCTCATCTGTAGTTTCTTATTGCCATGTGGAGAGACCAGAGGCTAAGGGCTTCTTTCCAAAATTTCCAGGCTGCCACAGGAATTTTTGCTTCACTCATTAGTATGAAAAATTAAATGATGAAAAAAATGTGCATGAATGGGAAGGTGGCTCAGTCGGTAAAGTATTTGCCATGCAAACATGAGGACCAGCATCTAGATCCTAGCATCCATGAAAATTCTAGTGGGCATGGTAGACTACCTGTAATCCCAGAATGTAAGAAGCAGAGGCAAGATCCCTGGAGCAAGAGGGTAGCTAGACTAGCTGAATCAATGAGCTCTGGGTTCAACTAAGAGCTCCTGTCTCAATAAGGTGAAATAGACTTAATGTTAAACTCAGGCTTTGACATGCACACACACCTGAAAATATATGTGTGCCCACACACATTCTTATACATACACACACACACACACACACACACACACCTTAAATGTATTAAAATGGCTTTAGGATTTAGAAGTACTGAAAGATGTGTGTGTGTGTGTGTGTGTGTGTGTGTGTGTGTGTGTGTGTGTGTGTGCAGGTGCATGTGTTTGCATGCAAATGTAGCTACACACCTGCACGTATGCATCCAGAGGCCACAGGGAAATCCCTGGTGACACAGCTTGGATGCCATTCACCTTGTTTAAGATAGGGGGCCTTGTTTCTCCTAGGGGCCTGGAACTCACTCAGTAAGTTAAGCTGGTTGGCCTGTGAGCCCTAGGGATTTGCTTGTGTCTACCTCTCCAGTTCTGGAATTGCAAGTATCACTACCATGACCAGCTTTGAACATGGGCGCTGACAATTGAGCTCAGGTACTGATGCTTCTCTGATGATGTAAAAGATAGCTTTTTTCCTGCTTTACCTTTAGGCTACATTCAGGCTTACATTTGTGTTCTGATTTTGCCAAAACAGACTTACAGACAGACAGACAAAAAAAGGCAAACCCCAACAAGGCTAAGAAAATGTGAAGATGAACATGTAACTGTCCAGGGTATAAGTGTGCAATCAGTGGTGATTAATAAAGCATTTGGTTCAAATCTCTGCCTGAACATGCAGTTAATTGATTTCTCATTGTAGGAGAAGCAGTAGGGCCTGGCAGAGGCAGCAGCAGGAGCCTTTCCTCTTCATTCATTATTTTCTTACAGATAAATGTGTAACCTGCAGTCACTCAAACCAAGAGGTTTTGAGCATCATGTTGGGTTCCCCAAACAAAGACAAAAAGTTCTTGAGGACCACCCAAAGATGACGAACAGAACAAAACTCAGAAAGGGTATTTTTTTTTTTTACTTCCATAGTTTCTCTAGGGATTCATCATTGATGGATTTGCTCTCACCAGAAAAACTAAATCCTACTCATTTAAAGCTAACAGTATCTCACACCAAAATTGTCTCCATCCAGATATAAAAAGCATTACATTGCCAATAGAAAGGTGACAACATCATGAATCAACAATGATTCCTTAAGCCAGCAAAGCTGGGAGGAAAAGTAGTCTATTTGGATTATAATTTATTCACGGATCAATCTAAAGGTAATTGAGCATATTACATAGTGGAAAAGGGTTCTTGTTCTTAATAGAAGCAGGCACCAGCATCATCCAGTTTAAATTGCATAACTTTATGAGAATGGCATAGAGTTGGCTAATAGCATACTCTATAGAACTGTAGTGTATCAACTCTATTTTCTTAATCATGCTCTCTTATCTGATTGGAAACAATAACTGCAAGAAGAGTAATTACTGTGATATCTACACAGTAATAACGTGAAAAGATAAAAGGATTTCAGAGTTATTCTGAGCAATATACATATGGATCAGTACAAACCTGAACCATTTGATTTGCCAACCTAGCTCCTTGGAGTGTGCACATATGTGTGCATGTCTATACAATGACAGACTGAAAGAAAATATAGATATAAAATATATCTTTTACAACTATCTAATATGGATCTTTATTTTTCAAAGACCATATTTATTTATAAGACGGCTACACTAGCTATCTGTGGTTGTGATGGGGGAATGTCTTTCTGTATGCTGTGAATATGTGTTGCCCTGATTGGTTGATAAATAAAATGCTTATTGGCCAGTAGTTAGGCAGGAAGTATAGGTGGGATAAGCAGACAAGGAGAATTCTAGGAAGAGGAAGGCTGAATGAGGAGTCACCAGCCAGACAAGAGGAGCAAGATGACAAGGCAGAACTGAGAAAAGGTACCAAGCCACATGGCTAAACATAAATAGAAATTATGGGTTAATTTAAGTGTAAGAGCTGGTCAGTAATAAGCTTGAGCTAATGGTCATACAGTTTGTAAATAATGTAAGCCTCTGTATATTTATTTGGGTTCAAGCAGCTGCGGGACTGGCAGGTAAGAGAGAATTGTCCTGACTACGGGCCAGGAGGGACACAGAAAAACTTCCAGCTACATGGTTGCACACCCCTCCCCCCAACAAATACAGTATAGAATGTCTATGCTGGCTGTCTTGATTAAAGATTAAATAATTTCCATATGGAGTCTATATAGTGAACATAGTATTCATAGAGTGTTTAATTGTGAAAGTATCTCTCATTGTTCATTAAGGGCTAATGTCAAACTAAATTATAGATCAAACATTCCCACTTATCATATTTATCTCACCTACTTACAAGATGTACCATACTGCTTGGAAGACTGTTTGAATGTGATCAAGTGACCAAGAATTGGAGAGAAAAATATAGACAATCCATTTTTATTGAATTGGTCTTTAAAATAATAAGGCAATTGGAATACCTTTTAGACATCTAAAATAAAAAAAAAGATCTAAGAGCACTGATGTGTGATGGTTGGGGTCATGGACTTTCTGAATCTGATGGTTTCAAATAAAATGGCCATCCTGCAGTTGAAATAAAGAGATATACAGAAAGTTCTGAGCCTACTTTTAAGTGATGTATACCAAGAGTGATGCGATGCAAGTGATGCAATATGGCAGGTGGAGATGCTGAGTGTCTTTTCAGTTCTGTAATGTGTGAGCTCAGGTGAGTTCTCAATTATAAACGCAATTGTTAACTCACATTTGGCTCTGGTTTTGATATCTACTTTATTGTGATTTAGAATGAGAAACTCATTCCTTAAGAATTCTTAGGCTGCTCCCGCTGGGGAAGCAGGAAGGCTAACAGTAAATCTTCACCTCTCCTTCCTCTCTTCTACTTATTCTCCCAGTCTCATGCCCAGCTGTGCAGCAGACCACCTGCCCTGGCATCCCTTCTCTCCCTGCTCCCATCCCCAGAGGATCACAAGATCTTCCCTTCTAATTTTCCTTCTACCAACTCATCGTTTTCCTTTAGCCCCCAGCTCCACCAGTTAGTCTCTGAGAACCTGCAGATCACTACAGCCAGGGACAAAATGGCAGACTAAAGAATGGGAAAAGATTTTTTTATCAACTATACATCTGATAGAGGGCTAATATCCAAAATAAAGAACATAACAAGCTAGATATCAAGAAAACAAAAAACCCAATTAAAATATTTGTTATAGGTCAGTTGGGCGGTGGTAGTGCATGCCTGTCATCCTAGCACTTGGGAAGGAGAGGCAGGCGAATCTCTGTGAGTTCGAGGCCAGCCTGGTCTACAGAGCAAGATCCAGGAAAGGCGCAAAGCTACACAGAGAAACCCTGTCTCGAAAAAACAAAACAAAACAAAAAAAATGTTATAGGTCTAAACAGAATTCTCAAAAGAGGAAACTCAAATGACTGAGAAACGTTTAAAGAAATGTTCAACATCCTTAGTCATCAGAGAGATGCAAATTAAAGCTATTTTAAAATTTCATCTTATACATGTCAGAATGACTAAGATCAATAAAACATTGACACCTCATGCTGGTGATAATGCCAAGCAAGGGGAACACTCATCCATTGCTGTTGGGATTGCCAACTTGTACAGTTACTGTGAAAATCGGTGTGGCAGTTCCCCAAGATGAAAATCAATCTACCTCAAGATCCAGCTATACAAGTCTTGGGCATCTAACCAACTGATGCTTCCTCCTCCCACAGAGACACTTGCTCAATTATGTTTATTGCTGCTTTATTCACAAACTGGAAACAACCTAGATGTCCTCCAACAGACAAATAGATAAAGAAAATGTAATACATTTACACAATGGAACATCACTCAGCCATGAAAAAAATATGAAATTCACAGGTAAATAGACTTGAACTAGAAAAAAAAATCATCCTGAGTGAGGTGCCCAGAAAGACAAACATGTGGGAGGTATTCATGTGTATGTAGAAATTAGCTGTTAAATCAATGATAACCAAGCTACAATCCACAGAACCACAGAGGTTAGGTTTACAGTAAGGGATTAGGAGGGAAAGTAGATCTCTCTAGGAATGGAACATAAAATAGATAGTTACGGGTAGATAGGAAGCTCAAGCGGGGGAAGAGGGGCTAAGAGGGAGACAGGAGAGCCAATAAAGGGAGAGACAACTAAAATTAAGGACAGTTTGAGGGATAACATAGAAACCTAATACAGTAAAAACTTCTTAAAATATATACATATGTGAAGGTGATCTAAATTAAATTGCCAAAAGATGGAGAGACGGAGCCCCAATTGGAGATCTCATTTCACCAAATAAAGCTTCTGGTACCAAGAATGGGTTACATCTAATTAAATTATTGGCCAAAGGGGCCCCATGGGAACCCAGAAATGACCCAGGCTGTTGCCAAGTCTATAGGTTGCTCTCCACAAACTGACAGCAAGGCTCCAACAAGAATCACACAACTCAATGAATATGGAGAAGTTGAGTTTGTGCCTACATAGAGTTTTCACCCCTATATCCAGGATGGTCTTCTGCATGTTACCAAAAGAAAACACAAAGAGCAACTAAGCTACAAACTCTTAATCCTACAATGGTGTCCTGCCTAGAAGATATGCTAGGGCAATGGTGGCACAGAGCTTGTGGGAGTAACCAACCAATAACTGGCTTGACTTAAGGCCTACTCCACAAGATGTAACACATACCTGACACTGCTTGGGTAACCAAGAACCTGAGACTAGATAGCCCAGGGACCTAGGGGAAAACCAAATACTACTGTGCTACTAAAAGAACATAGCAATAAAATAACTCTTAATGATATCCTGCTATACTCACATATCAGTTCTGTGCTCAGACATCACCAGAGAAGCTTCCTTGCAGCAGATGGAAATACAGAAACCTAAAGCCAGACAATATTCAGAGAGAGAGAGAGAGAGAGAGAGAGAGAGAGAGAGAGAGAGAGAGAGATAGGGAGGGGGAGACTTTGGAACACTTACTCCTACAAGGAATGTCTCCTTTAAATCCCTCCCCCACAGGCCTCAGAGAACCCCATAGAAAAGGAGGTAGAAACAGTGTGAGAGCCAGAGGGAATGGATGACATCAAGGAAACAAGACTCTTTAAATCAACAGGATCACACACATAAACTCACAATGACTGAGGCAGCATGCACAGAGTCTGCATATGTATGTGAAGCATAAACCTAATTAATCTTATCAATAAAAACCAGGAGTCAGATATCAGGGTAAAACCTGAAAGATAGGAGAAGCAGAGCAGCAGCCATAGTTGCTTTCTACCTCTTTGGTTCCTCAGTCCAAAACAGGCTGAGATTCTGTCTCAGTCCTGGCTTATCACTTCCTGTCCCTCTCTCTACAGTCCTCCAAACCTCTATGGTTAAGTAGTGGCTAGCTTTGCCCTCTGACTCCAAGCAAGCTTTATATGTCAGAACACAAACAAAATATCACACAACAAGTATGCCACATAGAGTCCTAGAGCTGAAAGTAGAAGTGGACACATGCCCCTACCCCTAACCCAGAAGCAATCTCCAGCTGGTAACCATTTGCAAATGAAAACTTAGTTCCTCAAAGGGAGTTTCACTGTGGAAACACACTACTCTTAAGGGTAGACCTCATGCTCAGCATTTGATGGTCAACAGAAAACAAATACAATGGCGTCTTTGGAGGTTCTTTGTCTCATAATGTCATGTCAGACTTTTCACCTAGTCCATTTCAATTTGGTTTTGTAATTTGAGCTCAGTCTTCATAGCATCTAAGGAATTTCCTTTACTGATTCTCCTCCCTAGTGTAAAGGTCCCCTTGTGGTACACAGAGTACCCTGCACATATTTAATCCTTATACATCCTACATTGTCACTTTTAGCTTCCATCTTCCTTCCTTGAGATCCCAGAGAGGAAAGTGCTGATCTAGCATTTATCAGGTACTCAGTATTGTAAATAGCTAATAGGCACAACATCTCGCTGCATGTTTGAATTGTGGGACATTCCCACAATTTTCAGAGAAAAACAAATGATATACATATTTTATTTAAGGCTAGAAATTACATGAAACAAATAATTTTACCATCATAACAGCTGTAATACATTAATTTTAAAGAGAGGTGAGCACTTGAAGTTTATATATAAAAGACAGTATGTGACCTTAAAGAACCTACAGTTAACTAATAATTGCAATACCTTGTCTCAAGGGCTACAGCACAGGTGACATGGGCTGTTATATGAGCAATGACAATGTGTACATAGTTCTGGCTGCGGGGCCAGACATGGTCTGTATGAGGTGACACCTGACCTACGTTCTGGAGGATGAGGATACGTTGGCTGGGCAAGCAGTGCCAATGGAGGTATGAGGGTCACAAAAGAGGATGGCAATCTGCCAAGTGAAAGGAGCACGGAGGGAGAAAGGCAACGGTTTGTGTCACAGAAGCAGCAGATCGCTCACCCGTTAGGAGAGACATCAATAGAGAAATGTAACTCGACCAGTAAAGAGCAACAGCTATGACGGCTTGCAGCAAGGTTTGTTTGGTTTTTGTCATTACACTGTGGGTGCTGGGTCTGAGGCCACAATACAGAATAGGAGAATATTCTTTTTGGAAGCCTCTCAGAGCTTTGTGAGGAAGACTGACTCATCTCCAGAGGAACTGGGTTGAGAACATTGGGATTTTCATATTCTGATAGCATGTAGGTGGCTCATATCAGGTTTCTCTGAAGTCACAAGCTGTCATCACTTACTGTGATAATCAGCCATATCTTCAGGTCAAGGTTTGGGAAAGAAGGCCCTGATTTAGAAGAGACCAAAGCAAAGAGACGGTCAAAGCCCAGTGTGTAGAGAAATGCCAAAGAATATTCAAGCAGAAGGAGAATAGAGAGAGGAAGAGGGGGGCGGGGAAGAGCAGAATGAGGGGAGAGGATAGAGAAAGGTACTGAAAGGGAGCAGAGTTCCTCTTGTCAATGGTTAAAGAGCTTCTGTTAGGAATGAGAACTGGTATTCCATTGTGAGATGTTTACATGGTTCTGATCTAAATCCATGAGCTCTATTTAATGAGGTCCACTACACAGTTACATGAAAGCATGTAACTTTCATGAGAAATCTGGAAAAAAAGTCAAGGAATTCAATTTCATGTTTGAGTCAGCATATAGCTAAGAGAACAGAAACCAAGAGAAAGTAAAGTTTGAGAGAGTCAGAATTCAATCGTCACAGGAATCAACAGTCAGAGGCATCCTAGAGAACGTAATTTCTAGAGATTTTGTAGCATCCGCAGAAGGACAAGTCCGCGTGAACTTAGTTGACATATGGGCTGCAACAGTACTCCTAAGGAGAGGTTGGCTAAATGCAGGAAGAGATGCTGAAGTAGTCTGACCCCTCAGATCTGATGAGCAACCAACCACAGCTGGAGTTGAGGAAGGGCTTTAGAATGAAGGAAGTGCTTATGCAGAAAAATTAAGTGGCAGAATCAGGAACTCAATCCCACAGTCTGTGCTAGAAAAGAAGGGAGGAAGCGGCATTGGGTGCTTTGGCGCTGTGGCATGTGCCTGTCATCCTGGCATCTACGAGGCAGAGCGATGCTGGAGTTTGCGGTCAGTCTGTGCTACACTGTGAGTTCCAGGTCAACAGGAAATACACAGCAGTATATTGTCTTTAAAACAGAAACAGAAAAGAGGAGTAAAGTAGAGAAGGTATTGGGTGAATTTTCTTAATAGTTTGTAAGAATACAGTGAGTGGCAGGGGCATTGTAGGGAAAATCTGGGTGATTTAGGAAGGACTCTGAATTCTGGGTGCTGGCTTGAATTTTACTCATTAGGAAGTATGAAAGCACCTAATATTTGAAGATTTGTGACCAGATGGTATGGTGTTGAAAGGAAGGGGAAGATCATGGTATCTGACTCTGGCAGAGAAAATAATCCAGCATATTGGAGGTGGGACTCTAGCAGAACAGTGAGCTAGATAATCCATACAATTATAACTACAATCATTTAAGATTTTAAATTGGGAAATATAATGTAGTCCTGTAGCACAGTATTTAATTTTGTGTTTGATATTCATGGGCTAAGGGGTGTCTAGATGATACCGAAAGACATTGTCTATGGGTATATCTTGAGGATGTTTCCAGAGAGATGAGCATGTGAGTTGATGGATGTAGGGTCCAGTTCTCACTAGTGTGGGTGGCATCATTCAATCTGTTCAGGGTAAAAAAGAACCTAAGAGTAGAGGAAAGATTGATATTCCTATCTTCTGAAGCTGGGACATCAGAACTCTGTGTTTTCCAGCCTTTATCTGGGACATACTTCAATTTCATCTCCAGATCATTTGCAAAGTGTGGAGAACATCAGGTCTTCTTCATCAGAAACGTATGGTGAGTTTATTTGTCTTCAAACATTTGAGAGCAAGCCTGAGGTTCAGAAATCCTAGATCACACATTCCACTTCTCACTATTAAGTGATAGAATCAGGAACTCAATCTCACAATCACAGCTGTGCCTCCCCTCACATTACTGTGTCCCTCACAAGAGCCTTGCATAAGGTGCTCAATATATTATTATTGACATAAAAGGTGCACTCCATCTGGTGTACTTTTCAAGAAATCCATGTCCCCCATTTTCCTCATTTCACAAATTGTGAAGGGAAAAGTGTTTCACACAGTAAAAGCCTTTAGAGAAGCGCAGAACACATATGAAGCAAAATATCTGAATTAGTTCAGTCCTGTTTATGACTGGACTCAAGTTTAATGAGCTCAAGTTAATACAGGTGAAAGGCCACAGTGTTACATGCAGCAGTTAATGAAATACCATAGAGCTGCTGAGAAAATGATTAGCAGCCAAATGTGAATTTAATATACTTCATCTTTGAGAAGCAGTGCCCATGGGAGGCATCTTGCCGGGGCAGGCAACGTGGCAGAGTGGAGGGAGCAAGCAGTTGAGCTTTTGGAGGTGGGGGGTCTGAGCTGAGCCTTGCCATCAGCTAATTTTGTGACCCATGGTAGAACGGTGACTCCCTCCGAGTCTCTGTTCCCTCATATGTAAGATGAGGGGGTTGAACTAACTGATCTGCGACACCTCTCCAGTGAGGTTTCATTTTGTTTTCAAATTTACAGTTAGAGATCCTTGGGGTTTATTCCCAGTTGGTTATCATATAGCTTGTGGATAAAACATTGGAATGAGTAATAAACTGTAATCCATCCCTTCTTTCAGCTGTAGAACATTTGGAACTTATTTCAGCTGTAAGACAGGAATGCTATGGATAACTACCAAAGTCCCAAGGTTGAAAGATAGTATAAACAAGTTTAGACTTTACTGGCAAAAGATGCACCAAAGACATTGTATACATATACATAGTTATGTGTATGTATATGCATACAATGTATATATTCTTATCCTTTAGTAGTGAGAGCCAAATAGATAACAGATATAAATAAAATGTTTTTTTTTTTAAAACATTCAAAAGCATTATGAGTGATATGAACTGGAAGATGTAGGTAACTATTATTATGCCTAAAATTATCTGTAAGAAGTTTGTTGCCTAGTTACAAAATCATGTAAGACACACTGCGTAGAAACAAACCCAGCTAGTGTTACAAGTGGATATAAATGATAACAGTCATGAAATAGCCAAGGAGTGAAAATCATATATGTATATATTTATATGGATGAGTGTTTGTATGCATGTGTGTGCTGCTTTTTCGGTTGCATGTGGCTGTTACTGGAATTTCAGGGCAGTGGAAGACAGTAGCCTTTTCTACTAGTAGCCCAGGGTGCAGAACAACTACTCATCTTAGGATACAGACACCAACTCAAGGACCCGGGTGAGTGGCTTGTTCTTTGTGAGCCTGTTTTCAGCTGTGCCACGCAGAAATAACAATGATCACCCAGTCCATTAGCTCTGGACAGTTGCTTGAAATAAGAAAAGCACTCACAGATTATTAAAATATAGCTTTTTAGTATTTCGAAAACTATAAAACAACATAGAACTGAATATCTTATTACTATATTGAGCATAAACCTGATTGATGCTCAATATAGTAATATAAAGACGAAGTGAGCTTTTCGAATTATAAAAATGTCACAAATATTAAGTACCCACAAAGAAAGCCTTCCCAGTCAGCACTTCCATATCCTTAGGAGGACTGGATGAAATAAATTGTGTTTGAAATCCACCTTCGAAATGCTACAGCTTTTGTGGCTACATGTTGCAAAGAATATCAAGGGCAAAAACCAATGAAGGAAAAATGGAATAAAAATTACCTCACAAAATGGGATGGGAGCAAAGAAAAACAGGAAAAAAAAGAGATGAAGAAAATGACTCTGCTATAAATATAGATGAAAAGGCACACAGGATCCAGGCTGCATTTGGAGTAGTAGATTATTCAGGTTTTTTTTCCACATTTGTTCAGTGTGATACCCAGTAACTTCCTCTATGGAAACACCTAGGTGACTGCTGTAAGCTTTCTACCTGGAAGGGTGGCACAGGTTACAAAGTATTGCATTTTAATGCAACCGAAAACCCTACTTAGAGTTACTGTTCATGTCATATTAAAAAACATGATCATGGTTTTGAAAGTCAATGCTAAAAAGAAAATTTATATTGGAGGGAAAAACAAAAGTAAGTAGAAATTATTTGTGTGTGTATTATTTAATTAGAAGGAAAACTGTTTTTCACAATAATTAATGCCCTGCTAGACAGAAATGCTTAATGAGGGGAAAATATCTTTTATGTATTTGGAAAACTACTGCATGTAAATGTAGAAACACCAAGCACATTCACAAGACAAAATTCACCTCAGACCCGATTCCAACTGAGATGCCTTCTCTGTCAAGACGACAAGTCAGGGCCTTCCTAAGGTTTTGTGCTATTGGCACCAGCAACACTATAAGGTTTTTGATATTTTAGGAAAAGACATTGATGGTGAAATTAATAAACTTGGTCTTCATAAATATTTATCAAGTAATTTTTATTTAGTAAATTCTAGGTAGAAGGTCCTAAAGAACTAATAGGTAAGGAAGCAGATATGATCTCTGTCCTCAGGGAATGTGTTTTTTTTTTTTTAAGTACAAAAAGAATAACCAGAAGCAAAATAATTGAATAGTCACTATAATGGTTATTATTAATTGCTTGTCAACTTGACGGAACAGAGAATCAACTGGAAGATGGGCCTCTGAACATGCTTGTGGGGGATTATCTGGACAATGTTAATCAATATAGGAAGACCAACCCACTGTGGGTGGCACTGTTCCCTGGCTGAGACCCTGGACTGTACAAATATAGAAAGGGAGCTGAGTGGCAGTATGGCTTAGACTCTGTTTCTTGACTAGGGATTCAAGGTGACCAGCTGCCTCAAGCTCTAGCCTCAGGGACTTTTCTACCATGACTAGACTGTAACCTTGAACTTTCAGCCAAAATACCTTTTCCCCCATAAGTTGCTGTGGATAGAGTATTTTGTCATAGCAATAGGAAAAAGAAATTAGGTCAGAAATATATAACATTTATTACAATTTTCAGTAATAGATCTAATTATTTGTTTAAGGTTAAATCAATCCCTCTTCCTTCGCTATACTCAACAGGCAAAAATCATCAAACCAACCATCATCTAGTTATGCTACATCTATACCAGGGAGCTGGAATATGGCTGGAGAATCTGAGTGCTCCTCCTCTCTCCTTGCAGTGAGTGTGGATACTAAGTCTTGGTCAGTAGGCCACCAGTGTTGAGCTACAGATTTTTTTCTTTATAAAAATTTATTTATTTTATCTTAATCATGAGAGTTTTACCCCCATCTATGTGCACCATGAATGTGTATGGTGCCCACAGAGGACAGAAAAGAGCATTAGATCTCCTGGGATTTGGGTTACAGATGTTTGTGAATTGCCATATGGGTAGCTGGGACCCTAACCCAGGTCCTTTGTAAGAGCAGCAAGTGCTCTTGACTACTGTGTGAGCTCTCCAACCTTAGCTACAGCTTTCTCACTCTACAAATGATATGTAACTCTTCTACATTTTATCAATTTCCTCATCTTCACCTTCACCCTTCATCTTCAGTTGCCAGTGGAAAAATCTTGGTGATATCAAAGGTTCCACCTAAGGACTCTCTGGGTCTCGGGGACTGTATCTTCCAGACTCAGCATCATTTAAAAGAAGTTGTTTCCTTAATTTCTGTCCATGACTATCCTACAATTTCCCCTCACTATTTGGATTCTGTCCATGTGCTTGCATACACACTTAGGTCTCCCTTAGCTTAAAAAGAAAATACATGAAATGCAACAAAGTAACTCTAGGCATCATTACCCATGTCCCTTTGACATTCTTTCAAGTGCAACTACCAGTCTCTTTCCACACATTCTCCCCTCCACTCACTTCTCAGCTTGCACTGTTGCAGAATCTTCCTCCATTCCAAGCATCTGACAACGCTTTGCAGGTGAATCCTGAGGATATATTTTGTGCTTACCTCACTTTTTTTTTTCTTCAACTAACTTTTATCTTTCATCATCAATCACCCTAGTTGGAAGCTACTTCTCCCCCCACCCCCCCACCCCCGTCTCTTCTGAGTATGCCCTTTGCAGAGTCATCTTTTTCTTTGAAATATATAAATAATAGAATCCCTGAAGCTCAGCCCTTGATGCTCCTTCCATCACCACACTCTTCCCAAGGTCAATTACTCTTAATATTTAGCTTTACAAGTTTTCATGCTTATACCACTCAAAACCTGGTTCTGTCCTTTATAATGAACAGACTCAGGTATCCAGTGACCTAATTCATTTAAGTTGCTTAAGTCCCACACTTCACGGCATCTTAAACATATCCCTACTTCACTTTATGTTCTTCCTCTGATCTGTCCCACCTTGCTGAGAAGGTGGCAGCTCTACCCGAACATAATAGTTCAAGTAAAGCATAAAGCATAAAGCATCTATGACATGCTGAGCTCTGGGCTCCTCTGCTTCAATCACTTTGTTTTTCTCTAGGTTGAAACATCATCAGCAAATCTAGGATGCCCTCCCAACACCCACCTCATATCCTGCTACTTCACCATCTTCGCTGATAAAGCTTTCACCCTAGGCTCTCCTGTCATTCACCTGGGTTACACCAGTTGCCTCCTAAACAGTCTACCTACTGTTCACTTGACTTGTTGTATTGAATTCTCCATGTGGTAAGAATCTTAAATATGTGTTACTTCACAGACTTCCACATGAATGATTCCAGTGATGCCAGTCTACCTAGAATAGAATCTAAAAGTATCATCATAGCTTCTAACTTCTCTAGATCTGGAGAACTCTTTAATTTTAGCACATAGTATAGTACTATACTCTCTCTGTGTATGTGTTATATACTATATGTGTGCAAATATATATAAAAATATATATATTATATATATTATATACTATATGCATGTATGTGTAATCATGTATGTTGTATATATGTTCACATGCATACTTTACCGATTTCCATTTTGTTCATTATATTTTAGTCATACCTTAGGGCCTTCACATTTCCAGATCTTTTTGTGTGGACCTTCATCTTGGCCTAACAGCCTCCTCAGGTTTTAGCCCTCTGATAAGATATGATCTTTCAGGGAAGCATCTTATGACAACCCCACCTAAACTTAGCTCTCCAAGTCACATTTTTCACAACCCAAATGTGTAATTCATTGTCTATTTATTTTTGCAAATATTATATGTATATATATTTGATGAAATATAAGCTACTAGAA